>JAQIWZ010000324.1:0-21578 GCA_034697245.1 Malaconothrus monodactylus | reverse complement strand
AATATAATATATCTCAAAATTTATTTATTTTATAGAAAATTCAGATAAATAGCAAGAGATATATGAGTTGAAACGAGTATTGTTCATGAAATTGAGGCTCAATAAAAATTGGAAACATTAAAAACATGCAAAATCCTTGAAAAGTTTAAGTTTCAATGATTAGGCATAAAATGATAAACATTAAGTGTTTGTCTCATTTTTCAAAAGTGATTGTTTGAGATTCAAGATTAAAATAATTGAATGTTGGAATGAATAATACTTGAAACTAAAATTTGCTGAAATCATGCCATTTATTTTGAATAATTAAATCAAATAATTATAGTCAACATTTAAATGTCAACTTATATTCTTAGAGTTTGTTTTTAAAGAACATAGTCAGCAGAAAACTGCGTTTCTAAACAAAACTAAAGAAATTTTTCAAAATAAAGTCGATTTTTATCTGCCTTAAGAATTTCAAAAAAATTTTTATTTTGTAAGTTTTTCGAACTCAACGCATTATTTTTAGGATTTAATGAACTAATAATACATATGTCATCAGAAAAATCCATTAAAAATAAACTGAAACAACAGAAATCAGTCATTCATTTAATTGAGTCATAAGAATATCATAAGAAAATTAAGCGAATATAAAACACAGTAGATTAAAAAAAACTCTTAAGTTTAATCTATAATGAGGTGCTATCACTCTTTCTTATAGAGTTTAATTTTTTAATTTAAAACACACGATATGCTTGAAATAAAGTGATAAACAGTTGAGCAAAAGCTCAGAGAAATTGAACTAACAGTAAATTCATTATTAGTAAAATACTTAAACATTAAGAGCTGAGATTACAGAATGAGATTAAGGTATAATTTTAATAAGAAAAGCTCTCGGCTTAGGAATAAGAAAGGTTGGGCTTTACTTTTTAGATTTAGTGAATACAAGCGTCTTGAGTACTGTCTTCAGTACTTAATTAAAATGATCGAATCCAAAAATGAAATTATGAAATAATGAATACAAACAAAAGATATTGCGAATAACATTAATTTACTTAAATTTATTCAAAAAAGCAACATTTTATTCTAACCAATACACAATTTAATGTTAAAATTTCTTTAGTTATCGATCAATAAGTATGAAATGTGAATATTTCAAGGTTTTTAATTTTACGACTCATACTTGCGATTAAAGTATGTTTTGTTTTGTCATTCATTATGCAATAATACGATAAAACATTCAAAAGGTATTATAATAAAGTTGGAAATTAATGATTTAAAGAAGCGAAATACGTATAATTCAGATTTTCAATGCATTTTTAGAGTGTTGTGAAGTTGAAAAGTCAAACTAATAATCAGAGAAAAGATTGACATTTTAATGAAAGCCCTGTTCTAGTTATGAAAAGCATTCAAATATGATAAAAATACTCCATTTGATTGTTTCGCTATTCTATAGATAAAAAGTTTATCAGAAACTTAAAGTTTAGTATTTTCTACAGTTTGTAATACATAAGAAAAATAACTTTATTTCGTATGAAATCAAAATAAACTGATTTAAAATAAGTGAAAGTTTAATCATTTGATACGAACATAAAAATAAAATTGAAAAACAGTTGAAGTTTTATATAACTGTTTACTGACCTCTTCTATTTGTCAGTTGCATATTTTTGACAATCGCCCAAATTGTCAATAAGATGGACAGCAACTTTCGCATAAACAAGATATAAATGAGCGGTAAAAGAGGAAAACACGTGGCTTTGAATAAAAAGTAGAAAACAGCCGTCTGACAGCTGTTCCACAAAAGTATACATAACATGAAGCAATTTTGAATAACGCTTTGATGTGCGATTCATTTACTACAATAATGTTAACCCCGTCTCATAGAGCCCTTCAGACACGCACCGAATCTCCCTTTCACTAATTCGTTCTCATTTTTTGCTAAACTATAATCAAATAATGCATTTTATGGGCACAAAAAATTCACTATTATTGAAATTTGGCGAACAAATAACTGGTTCTTTTTAAACTGTTTGATCACTGAGATTCAGTTTATATCTCAAAATCATTCTTAAAACATGTGCAGAAATCACTTTTTTCAGCATTTCTTCAGTAAACAAACTACGGAAAAAGTTCTAAAGCTTTTCGCAAACTTGAGCAATAATGAGAGTTTTTTGCGTAAATTAATTTTTATCCTTTTTATTTGATTAGAAAAAATCAATAAATTGAAAAATCAATTAAAATAATTAGTATTCATAGCAATAAAAATAAAGGAAAAAAAATAAATTTCAATTTGATTCCAGTTTTCGTTTGAATGCATTGCATGAAAATGAGTTAAACAAAGTTGAACTCAAATAAAATTTTTAATATAGAAAAGTAACACAAGTCAATATAACTTCGCGCTCTTCACTATGATTATGGATTAACTCTACCGTTAAAAAGATTTCATTTGAGTTAAAATGTGAAAAATCGTAAACTGATTTGATATTCAGTATATTTATATAGAAAGAGCAGTAATAGTACTTTATATAGTATTTTATATACTATTTTATATGTTTTATATTTTCGTATAGTATGTGATACAATAATTTGCGTGTTTTCACGCTATTTAGAGTACTGTAATCGTCACAAATGGTTGCAAATTATTTCCATTTCAAACCATTAAATTGTAATTATTTATAAGTTTGACCAGTGTTTTCATAGTTGAGGAAGAGCTTAAATGATAAAAGAAATCAATTTTTTCTTTCAATAAGCAGTCAAAACAATTAAGAGTTAAGGAAAAGATAAAAATGGAAATTAATTAGAATTTAAAATTTATATTTTGCTTTATTAATAAAGATCATTTTAGTTTAAAGCAAAATACATTATTTTCTCAATAATTTTATTCACGATTTTCATTAGCAAAAGGAAATTTGATTTGAAATTTGCATTAGAAAACAAAAGTAAAGGCATTAAACAATACGATTGAAAGATATATAATTTATGTAAATTTTAATACATATATCAGTAATTAAAAAAGTTTTTCAAAAGTTTCGAATATATAAATAAAATGCGCATTAATTAAGCGAAATATAGAGAACAGTGAAAAAAGTAATAACAAAACTTTTATTAATTTGCTTAAGCTTTAATTTTTTATACTTTTTTTCATTATTATAAGAGAAAGAATTGGTTTTTTCCCTAACATAAAAGTAATAGAAATTTATAGCATTGAGTCTTATGGTAATCGCAGAGCGCCAACAAATATTATAATAAGTTTGAGAGAAATTAATTACGTGCTATAATTACAGAATTTGCTCAAACTATGATCGATAGCTGTGAATACAAATCAATTTTGAAACTAATTTTAAATCAATTAAAAGGCATATTATTATGCGTTCAAAAACTTTTAGCATAAACCTTATCAACTCCTGAAGGCATACATAAGAGCGATAATAATAGCAAATGATAATAATATAAATAATAATAATAATAATAATGATAGTAATGATTGGCTGTAAAACAAACAAAATTTAAAATAAACTAAAAAACGAGTATAGATATAGTTAGTAAAAGCGGTTTTCTCTCACAAACTTAACTAATATGAAAGTTTTAATTTTTGGAGAAAAGCAGAAGCGGTGTAAAGGAGGGAAGAGAAGAGCAGAGCTGCAAATTCGCTATCCTCTCATTTTGATTAAAATGTAAATTAGTATTTGATTAAAATGCAAATTAGAAATTGGAGCTCTCGCATGGCTTGATAGCGAGCCCAAGCGATGCAGCACTAGTGTAAAGGCATTTCGCATTTAATATAAAAACAAGAATTCTTAATTCCATGCCGCCTTAGGAAAATGAAGGTCTTAATTAAATTTTGAAGCCACGGTTTAGCTACAAATTTTCTGCGATATATTTTTCAAGCTAAAGATATAGCAAGGGTTCAGAGGGAGAGCTTTATTTTCTTCTAATTCATTTTCCTTAGTCACTCTCGTCGCTCATATACATATATAAATATATGATATAAGCTGCGCCCAGGCATACACAACATAGTTTGACTATAATATTAGAGAGAAAGTAATTAGAAGTTTTAAAAAACGGAGAGGCAATAATTTGTTCTTTTCCCCCTTTCCTGCCTTATGCCTTCTCGTTGTTATTGCTAAAGAGGATCTAATTAAATTTAGCGTTGCTCCGACAAAATTAATATTTTAAGAGTCTCTCTCTCGAGCTCTCTCTCTTCCCCCCTCTCGCTCTCTCTCTCCTCTCTCTCTTGAATCAAATTTAATACACAACCAATAATTTCCTATACTCTAATTGCAGCTGTATATAAAAATACACTGTAGTGCAAGCGCTATGGAGAGCAAGCATTTTTAATTAAGCTTTGGCTCGTGCAAGATCTTATTTCAGAGCGCCTTCATCGCCATCGTTTAGCATCACAACCTTAATTTTAAATTAGTGTTGAATTGTGGTGTGGTTTGTGGATCATAATCCACACTCTTTACTATCATTAAGTTATCCATCCATACAAATTGGTTGCACACCTTTTCTGTGTCGAAATTGTGAAACACTTACTTTAAGAAAGATTTGACTGTGAAAAAGGTGTTCTATCAGCTAATGTGATGATGACTTATTAAAAAAAAGCTGCACTTGTGGAATATATACATAACAGTACAGTAACAGCAGTAGTAGCAGTACGAGCAGTACTGACATACTATTACAGTAACTTAACTTTAAAGCTATTGCAAAGTGCAAACTGCAAACGTTCAATAACATTAAATCGCTTTCGTTTAAAAGCACAAATTGTCTGTTTATCTAAATTCAAAAAATAAACAAAAACTATTCGCTTCTTTAAACTGTAAGACACACTGTGAGTCCCAAAAGGTTGACTGTTATTGTTTTGAAACTAGAGAAAAGACAAGTTTACAAAACTAGTGTTAAACCATGTGGTGTTGTGCTAAACGGGGGAGACAGACATTGTGGCAATTGGTGAACCACAATAAAGCAATGACTTATGTGTGGAAACTCCCGTTCATCAAATGTGACGCATGGTCTCCATGTGAATTCATGATTGTATATAAAATAGACGACTGTTCTATTCTAACTGTATAATAGTTTGTGTCCACTTTGAGAGAATTAGACTGTGGAACAAGTGAAGGACTAAATGACCATTAAGTTTATAATTCATTGAATTCTCTGTTATAGTGCAATTCAAATGAACCAAATCTGCAGTAATTGCTTAACCTTAAAAAATCGTCTATAAAAGTGTCTATAAAATAGGGAAAACGTGAAAAACAATTATAGCATTTTGCATAAACTGGTGATTAATTGATTTGAAAAAAAAGTTGGTAAACAACTCGAGTTTCCATTCATTCATTTCGAATTAAAGGTAAGCACTTTTAAGCTTTATGTTACAGAAGTATTTGAGTCTCAATTCTTACATCAATTACTATATGAATAATGGAAAAGATAAACAAAATATCGCCAAACAGGTTGAAAGTAATTCAAGTATTCATCCGATTGCGATATTGTGTGAAAGCAATTCATATGATTATGCGGTTTAGCAAAGCATCATTCAATTGCACATTCATTGACAGAATATAAGTATTTATATTACAATCCAAACCAGTATAAGGAATGAAAAATATTTTTCAAGCTGTATATCATTTATAACTGAGATAAGCATTCATTCATTCATTCATACATACGAGTCATTTAATATACAAATGATTTTATATTGAAAAGGAAACTTTAACACTCAAATTGAATGAAAAGTCAAAAATGAAAAGTAACAGATATAAGAAAATCTCATTTTTTTCGAGTTTTTAGAGTTTCGAAATTCAATAGATTGGAAAACAGCTGTATTATAGCATTAGTAATCGCAAAATTATTGAAAAGTTTTTATTTTATCAAAGCTTTAAACGAATTTCATCCTAGATTTCAATTGAATGAAAATTGAAAACCACTGAATCTCTAGAAATCATTGAATACAAAATTAAGTTTTAAATATTAAAAAGCAATAAAAGTCATATAAACTTATCGTATTCTTAATGAATTATTAACTATAAAAAAGTAGTGCAATAAAATGATATGATTTTATACTCTCAAATAGTTAAGATAAACTTTTTTTAGCGCAAAAAAATAATTTTTAAATGATTTATAGTTCTTGAATACAGTACTAATGCTATGATTTGAACACTAAAGATAAAAGAGGCTTATTTGAAAAGTCTTTCAAATTTTAAAGACGAAGAACAGAATATTCAACAATTTGGTTTATATTTAAGAATTGATATCAAATTTGAGTTAGTTCTTCGATTTTTTTCAAAAAATTAATCTCTTATCAGATCACTTGAATGTTTATGATAAAGAAAAAAAAAGTTTAAGTGGTCCTTAAAATATTTTTCACAATGAATTACATTTATAGTGAAGCTTTTCATTTGTTATCAGTGGAGCTTTAATTTTATCATCGTTTGCATAGTGGATAAAACTCGAATGCAGTTAATAAGCACAAAGTAACTTATTTTCATTTGAAAATATTAGAGTATAATATTATATAAAAAAGTACGACTACACTAAATTTAACGTAATTTAACGTATTGAGTAACTAAACTCAACTAAACTAAAACTTTTTATCGCATCAAAAGCTCTCGATTGCATTTCAAAGTTTCAAAATTATCACTAAAATTGTTTGTTACCACAGCTCTAATGTATTACATTGTGTTGATAAGGCTGTTAACTTTAGTTAGTTCTAAAGGACGAATTTTGAAGTACATTCCGAATATATATATATATGAAAATTGTTTAAATAGTGTATATCTCGTTCTAAAGTTAACAGTTTTTCTAATGAGCGCTATAGCAGTATATCTCACAATTTATTATTATTATTATTGTTTTGTAGCTCTTATTTTTCAATTTGAAACCGCAGATCGATTCTTCATTTGTGCTATATTTTGCTTCATCATCGCTTCTAAAACGTTTTATGATGAAATTGCGTTTTCACATTAAAAATTTTTGCAATAATAATAATAATAATGAAATGAAAATGACGGAATGAATTTATTTATTACTTTCAACCAAAAGCCGCTATTGTCGCCTTATAAAATTTATAATTGAAGTGCGTAATTGATTTTGTGTCTGCCTCTCCAACACTCTCTTACACACTCTTATTCTCTCTCTAACTCTCTCTCACTCTCTTTTTTCTTTAACAGAATGACAGAAGGCGACTGAAAGCTTATTTGACATTCAGTGTTCAACTGCTGGAGTGACAATTTATATATATATACTATATATTAGTTTATATATCGTGTCTTTTTTAACATATTATCATTCACTACAATCATAACTTTACTGATAGTGAATAAAAGATTGGGGAAGACAACAAAAACTTGTTAAAAGTTTAGCATTGAGTACCAAAAGGCAAAGTTCTTCAAGTTGTTCAATGAAAGCTTGTTTCTAACTTTCTATAGCGTGAAACAATTGATTTCAGTGCTATTTTCTCAATTCATCCAACAATCGAAACACGACATCCAAACACGACTTTTTGAGGTTTGTGAATATTTTTTAGTATAAATCCTATTTTACCGGTTTTTGAGTGCAATTTTTTGTTCGGATATCCCATTTGACTAATCATTTCAAATCCATGCAATTCTTGGTTGCACTTAAAGGAGACTAAACTAAGTTTGATGTAGAATAAGTGTAAATAAGTGTGAATTTATAACTAATTTTACAAATCGTCACTTCCCTCCAAAGCAGTGCACCCGTAAATTTCCCTCTATTAGTGTACAGAATGTCGTTAGAAAAAGAAACTTTTGAATTTGCGGATTAAGTACACCTATACTACAAATTTGAATTATAATATTATTGAAGATAGAATTTCATAGAACGACAATAAAGGTTGGCGTCAATGGAAATGATAAAAGCTCATTTCTTGATAATTTTTCATTATGTTATTTTTAACTCAAACCAATAATTCATTTCCAATTCATGGAATTGGCTTTACTTTACATAAATGCTTTGTAATCCATTACAATTAAAATTTTACATTAAATTTTCATAACTGAATAATCAACTTATCATTTGTGTCATAAATGAACTAAATTTGATTTATTTTCATCATTAACGAAATCAGTTATAAATAACTGTTTGTAAAAATGAAAGTTCATTCCCAATAAAATTCCATTTCATTTGATTTGTTCAACAATAAAAAATACTTGACTTATCTCTAAACGCATTATCAGAAGCCTATCAGAAAGTATTAAGAACGAGAACATTATTAATGATTCATTCCTTCTTTTAGTTCTTTAAATTTTCTTCTCACGCATGCAATGTTCAATCTATCAGTTATATCAGTCTTTCTTTTGTTTAGATTTACTTTCTATACAATAACTTTCTATACTATTACTTTCTATACTATCATTCATTTTATAGTTGTTTATGTGATAATCATCTGTTGATATGTATTAATATCACATTCTATTGATCAACACTTCTTTTTACAAATGTTTTGAATAATGATAGGGTTATAAATCGACGAATAAATTCATGCTGTGATTCATTACCCGTTTATTTGTTTTCGTGCTTAAGATTGAATTTGACGCTACTTTTTTGAAAGATTGAGCGAAACTTTCAAATGAATGAGTTTCTCAATGAACTTGAATTACAACTGATGCCCAAATACTAGTTTGTAAATGAGAACACATGGCATTATACACAGAATAAGATAGTGAAAATAGTAACAGTTCCAGTATATTATATAATATGGTTTGATTGGTTTTTGATAGCGATTCTCAGTAGCAAATAATAGTAATTATAACTCACTTTCCTATCATTATCAATAATCTTTTTTTGCCAAAACCACCCATAGATTATTCCACAGTGTTTTCCACAAATTATATATCAGTAAAGTGTTATTTATTAAAATAAAGTTCAGTATATGTTTCAATCCTTTTTGTAATAAAGAGGATTACAATGCATGATATCAACCATTTCTATCCTATCATCAAATTCGAAACTCAAGTTTTTTAAATCTTATTGTTCAGAACATAATATGATATGATTTTATTGGATGTTATTATAGAACAATCGAGATTAAAAACATTTTCAAAGGATATTAATTATACGAAATTTTGATTTAAAAAAGTTCTTTATGGCGTAAAAAAAAATTTGAGATAGTTTTTTATTATAAATGAAGGCAAAGCCTCATTATAATATCCAATTAAAAAACTGAGAAAAGAAATTTGAGAATTAACAAAGTAGTAACTCATAATCAATAATGCTATTAAGCGGATGCGACGCCGGAATTATGATAACAATATACAACTAAATATTAATTGATTGAGAAATAATCATAACAATTCGGACTAACATTTATGTTATTCTGATAGTCATATTATTTATTTATTTGTTACTAATTTTGATCAAATATTTTTACTTCACTTTTAAGTTTTGAAAATTTTGTAGTAATCATCTTTTCAATTAAATGTCTTGAACTTTAAGAGATTAGATTTTCCGCCAGGAGTCTTGACAAATATCAGGTTAATATCGAAACCTCAACTTAATTAATGACTAAAGAAGAAACTTATCATTATTTTTTATACCCTTTTTTCAATTAGTCAAATACCTTAAAGTGAAAGCAAATAGAGGCAATCGGTTTTATAATGAAAACTGATTATTGCATTTTTCAAATGAAATTTTGTGATCATATTTTTCTCTTTTTTTCAAATTAATCAAAAAAATACTCAACTAAGTAATAATTATTTTAATGAATTTTTTACTTCCATTTAATTACTTGGATAATAATTTATAATTTTTTGCAATTTTTCGCTTTAATTTCAAAATAATGATTGATTTTTGTAAGCGATGTCCTGAGAATCTAAAATCAAGTTTTGGTAATAGAGTCAAGACTAATGAGTTGAGCTCAAAGCAAAAACTATGCATTTCTGATCAGTGATCATGAATTGTTTAAATTTTAGATTAACTTTTATTCAGAGATTTGGCAATGTTTTAAATCAAAAATAAAGTTTAAACACTCTTTACTTCCCATTTGAATAAAATAACTCATTATTTTTTGAATAAATTAAAATTCAAAGTTTTAAATATAGGTTAAGCTCTAGAATACGAGTTAAGCTCAAAGGAATTGGCAGAAAAAAAAACTAATTTATTGCCAAAAAATTGAAATATATTCTTGAAAAGAATTATTTGAGTCAAAAAAAAAACAACTTAAAAGCGGTTAACGTAAGCTTTCTTTTTGAAAATATCCTTACTATATATTCAATTCACTTTAACTTATATATTATGCATGAAATAATTTTCTTTAACTCAATTAACATTGAATTCTTTAAGTGAATATATTTTCTGCGTTTAGTTTAATATTTATTGCTTTTTTCGTTAAAGCGGACAAAATGATAATAGTTTTTAAGTTGTTATTTGACTCTAAAATAAATACTAATTAATATAAAATTGAAATAAACCCTATATTTAAAGTGCCTATTGTTTAAAAATGTTTGTAAAACTTATTTTCTGAGAACTTAGGAAAACTTTAAAACTCTTTGATAAATGATATCAAATATAATTTATATGAATGCCTCAATTTTGATTCATAAATATTTAATTACTTGAAAACAAAATTCATGGAAAACTTTTTATCATTCGCTTCACACGAATGAATTGAGTACTTTTTGTTCAAGTTTTGATGAAATAAAACTTGAATAAATTTAAATGAATAGAAGCACTAGTTTTTTATGTGTAAAATACTTATGAACTGTTATAAAAACTGATTACTTGAAAAAGTTTAAAATTTATTACTAGTTATAAAGATTACTTAAATAGTTCAGCGATAACTTTTACAAAAAACAGCTTTCATTCGCCTTTAAATTTTCCATTTCTCACTATTTATATGTTTATCACTAGTTTATAAAATGATAAATATTTGAAACTTTTTTTCAATTCATGATAAGTTTAATAATAAAGTTTATTGTTTTGCAGAATTCATGAAACAAAATATTAAATATGTTGTTAAAAAAAGTTTTGTTACAATTTTAAAAACTTTTTTTTTTATAAAAATATTTAGAATTTTTCAAATTTAAGGTGCATTTAATTAAAAATGAAGCATTTTTGATGGAAAATAATTGAAAACATAATTATTGACCCAAAAATATGAATAAATATCTCATTAATTATACTTCTTTTGTTAACGATATTTTTTCCGTAAAGTCTTAGAAACAATTGCAAAATATTGTTAATCGTCTCTCAGGTGATACTCTGAATTTAAATTAGCTTTTATTAAATTATGCAATAAATGCTAATAGCATGAAAAATAATAATAATAAAAATGCTATTAGAAAATAATAATAAAATGTTCAACAGCACAATATTTACTATAAAAAACAAATTTATAGCAATTAAATCTGTATTATAAAAATTGAAGTCATGGTAACGAATAGCAACCGATTATTTAGTTTTTGGCTAAAACTTTTTGCTTTTAAATAAAAATAATAATAATAATAATAAATAAAAAAGAAATTCCTCTTTCTTTGATAAGAAAGATAACTATCAGTAATACATGTTTCATGAATTGCATAAATTTTAAACGAGCGAAAAAAATGATTTTCTGATGAATTATTGCCCAAATTTTCAAATTAATGTGTTCGCTGACATGAATCACAAATTAAAAATACGCCCTTTTATCAATTTTTTATATATATTATTTTAGACTTAGTTTTTTTTCTAAAATTGTGTACGCCTTCAGTTTAATTTGAAAATGTAAAACTACTTAACTTTATTAATAATTTTATGGTTTAAGTAATTCAAGATATTATCAAAATTGAAAATTATAATAACAAAACTGAGAGAGAGAGAGACAGAGAGAGCGAGAGATATAGAGCGAGGGAGAGAGAGAGAGACAGAGAGCAAAATCTTATTTACTTCGATATAATATATAAAAAGATTTTTAACAAAGTTATTTTCCTCTGTTTTTTCTATATTTTTTTAATACTCAATGATTATTATTCATCAAAAGTTATGATTCATTAATGTATTGCAAACAAATATAATAAATAATTTGAATTATGCTGTAGTCAAACAAAGAAAGAATGAAAAGCTTATCATAAATTACTAGATTTTGTGAAGTATGAAAAAAATATAAGTTTATACTTAATATTGAAAATAAAAGTTAGTTATCATTACTTTTTTATCTCTATTTTTGATTAGAGCTAAAAGCAATTTATTGCAAGTTTTTTAAGTAATTTGTTCTCTAAAGCCTTGAACTGAACCGTTTTTTATAGAAAAATATAATAAACTTCGAGTGAAAAATAACTTTATTATTAATCATTTTTTTTCAAATAATAATTAATTGAAAAACAAAACTTTTCAAAAGTTTTCTCAAACAATACATATGTATATAAAAAGATCGACAATAAAAATATTTGATTTCAGTTTAAAGAGAGGGTCGACTGTAGAAAAGAAATCTTTTTTTATTTTAAATAAACCATTTCTTTTGATTATAGAAAGAGAAATAAAACTACAATTGAAATTATATCAAATAGTGATATCTCTTATATCTAAAGCTAACAAAAATCAGCTGATCTTTCATTTGATTGAATGCATGAAAACTACTGACAATTGAAGTCATTTATAATAAAAATATAAAATGTTTTAATAATTTCAATATATATTTCAATCTAAAGCCTCACCTTTTGTTTAAAATAACAATACGTTAAGTGAATGCTATTTACGAAATGTTAATTTTGTAGTTCAATAATAATGGCACACATTTATTATTATTAAAAAAAAGAAAATATTTGTATCACAACAACCAAAATATATAGAAATGAAGTTTTGAGTGAAATACGCAAGTCTGAAAACTGAAAACTGACGCCATTATAGAGCGTGTACTACAGGCAAACCTATTTATCATAAGTTCATTGAACTTCTCCTTCATTAATTAATAGTTTGCTTTAATGAACTCTTTATTAAACTTTTTTTTCAATTTAATCTTAACGCAAATCTTAAGGCTTTAATTAATTGATTTTGAAATTAATTTTTGCAAATATTTCATATAAAAGAAAAGGCGCATAACTTTAAGTTTTAAAATAAAGTAGATTTAGTTTTCACGCGACAAAACTTATGATTTCGTTTCTAAGCAACCGATTGGAAGAAATATACCGGCATTTTCTCAATTGGAGAATAACTTCCCTGATATTCACAATGTTCTCACTTGACTCTTATCTTTCTTTTCTATATTTATTAGATTAAAACAATTAAACTTTTAGTTGTCTTAATCTACAATCAATAAGAAATGTTTGAAAAAAAACTCCTGCGTTCAAAAACTAGCGCATTCTTAAGCTATTAAAAGCATTGCTCATTCATTGGATAAGCTTTTCTATTAAGTTAAACTTTTTTTTTCTTCTTATACCACGAAAGATGGAATGGGCTTTCATATGAAAACCATTCATCAAAAAGAAGAATTTGCTGTAAAACTGAAGTTTTTTTGTTCTCAAACTTTCATTATTAAAAAAAAGATAAAAAAAAGCAAAGCTAAAAAAAATTGAAAAAACAGATCGAAAGCGCGCAATCAATAAAGATTTGGCATATTTGAAAAAGTTAAACAATGGATGGCAATAATAGTAACGTATAGTATAGAAAATAAAAACTTCATGTTTGGTAGTGTTTGGGAATGGCTATCTATTGATTTTTTCATAAAAATTTGAAATGAGTAACTCTGACAATAACGCCCTCCCATTTGCGAAAAGGCTATTTCCCTTTGAAGCATTAACAAAAATGGCTGCTTAGGGGAGTTATGTTTCACTTGGAGGAGAGAACGTCTTATGTAAGTAATCGTTATTTTAAACTATTTTTAATTCACGCATTTTTAAATATATGACAAGTCGATCGTTCCTATGGCTTTTGATCTATTTTAATAGTTTGACTATTGCTTTGATTTGAGTTTAATGTTATTTTTAAAAAGTAATCAATAATTTGATAAATTTATATTATATGAAAGATGAGAGCGCACGGAGTATAGGGTTCTATATAGCAAACCAATAGCTTTACTATTGCTCTTAGAAACCAGTAAAAAGCGATGCTATGCTTGGGAGCGGTCATCACCGCATCGCTATTCACATGATCGCCACTCTCTCTATGCTATCCATACTTTTTTTCATCAATAAAATCATCTAAAATTCACTATAAGAGCTTCGATGGCGAGTCTCTACAGTTCGACTTCTGGAATAGGGATCACTTTTTATTCGTTGCAAACTTTTTTAAAACTTTTTTTAATATGACGTAAACGCACTCGAAAATAGCTAATTATTATCTTTTCTGAAAAGTTTGATATTTGAATATTTTTCAATTGTTAGAAAAACTTTTATCTCTAAACACTTAGAAAAGTGTTTATTTAGTAAAAAATACAAATTGTGGGCATTTTTCCAATGCGCCGATTGGAGAGTGTGGCAGAACTTAAACAGTGAAAGACTGAGTGGTGAGTTAGTGCGCCGCTCACAGCCTTTGTAAGGCAGCACTATTGCCAATACGTCCGCATTTTCTCCTCACACTCTCTAACTTATTATTGATGCCGAACAAAATTTGGCTTTAGTTGTGTGATAGAGGCCGAAGCGTGTGCTGCCTAAAGGTTGGTGTAGTTGTTGTTTTATATCCACTACTACTTTAGTGAATTTTGAAGTGCATTTACATCATTCATGCAGTGCAGGCATCAAAGGTAGGTCTCAAGCTTTTTGAGAGGATTTTTTTGTTCTTCAAATTTGATGAATGAATACTTTAAAAAAAATAGAGTTTTTAGTCAGTGATAGTGTTGTTGATATAATGATAAAATGATTTGGCTATCAGATGATTGCCACCTATGCTTATGCACATAAGTATCATTTGTCATTTCTGCTTATGATAAGAGGAAATCCGCATCACTGATGCTCATAGAGAAGTGCAGAACAGGTATATTTACACAACAAATTTGCTATAAGGCAAATATGTCTCTTATGATGATGTGATGATGCGATATATGCACTCTATGTGTATATACACTCTATGTGTAATACTATGTTCCAAGTGTTCCGTGCATTTGGATAAAGGGATAAAACAAATTTGCGTTATATACAAGTTATATACAAGTTATATACAAGTTATATACAACTCATATACAACTCATATACAACTTGTATACCTATTGAGTATAGCTTAACATTTGATGTGTGCCTAGACTACAGTTAATGATGCGTTATGTCGGCCGACACTGGCGTTACTGTGTGTGCCTTCTTATTATATACCTGATAAACGTATCATTTTGTCACATATCATAGATTGACTATAATTAGATGTATGCGATATGTATAGCGCATGTTTATTACATTTACGCATTTCAATATTCATTAGATTATATAACTATATAAATATTTGATTAATAATTTCAAATTTAATTTTCCACTTAATATATAATATGTATTAAAGTATCTATAGTTTATTAAAAGGTCAAATTTTAGGTTAAATATCATATCTAAAATTCATACCTTAATATTCATGCGATTTCCTAACTATCATTGCAATAAATTATTATCATTTTTTATGTATATATAAGTTTAGTATCTATAAAAAGGTATAAAAACTATTAGCCTTAACTGTTTTGATGTGCAGTTTTACGTAAGGCTTCACTGCAACTTGTTATTTAATTTAAAAATGAAATGTCAGACCCACCCATTATAAAAATTATGTTTTCCAGTCTCTTCAATATGCTATTTTATACCAAAATATATAAATTCACTCATGCATGAGTTCACTTTTTTGTTAATAGGCTTTAACTTTTTTTTTAAATACGTACTACTTTGAATGTTAAACTTTTTTTTTATTTTTTTTTTTATTAAATACATACTATTTGAATGTTAAACTTTTTACATTTAAATTCTTCATATGCTTCACGTTTGACGGGATTAGTGTTTTAACTATTTTAAAAATGTTGAGTGTCGTGTATTTTGTAACTTTTTCATGTTATTTCAGCTGTCAGAATAGAATCTAGAATAATATATTCTCTATTATGTATACATTAAAACTTTGACCCGAAAGTAATTAGTAGTTATTCTTTTTTCCAATGTTTTTTCTCTAAATTGTTCAACTGTTATATACTATATATTAATAGTTTTTTAAATACAGTAATGCAATTTTTTAGTATATTTTACAATAAAAACTATGTAAAACGAGTGTAAAACAGTCATGTATTTGAAAACACCTGTTTCCTTCTTGACTAACTTTCACAAACTTTTCATATTTTTTTAAACCAAATTTTTTTATCGCATGATCATTACTAATGTCAATCAAATTGATTTTAAAAATATATGATAAAAAACAAATGCAATAAATGAAAAAAAATTTCCAATAATGTGAAAATTCTGCAAATAATAATAAGCTTATGTTTTTTATGTCATTAATGGATTTCTTACTTTGTTCTTCACTAAAAAAAATTGATTGCATTTTAGAAGAAAAAAAAAGTTAGTATATATTCTGCTATATATGTTAAGTTTTATAGTGATTGATTGTGTGCCAAACTTCTATTAGGGGAAAATCTATAAATGATTCATAATTTATTTTTGTTTTCTATGATATAAGTTATTTATTTTTTAGTTTTAGTTGTTATAAAGTCCAAAAAAGCGGACGTAAAGCATAGTATTGAGGAATGAGTTTGCAATTTATGGCTTAAACTAAATAATATAATGCTTGTATAATTGTTTTGCATATTTTGAACATTTGTAATTTAATTTTATTTTCTGTAATTCTGCTTTGAAGCCAATTTAGTTTTGTCTTAAGAGCACCTGCATTTCAAATGCTTTTAATGTTTTATTAACAATTTTTTTGGTGTGTATGTGTCTGTCAAGAGCTAAAATATAGCTAAAATATAGAGAGTCACAGTTTATTATTTATTGCATCCATTATTATTAACGACAATAAATGTGCTGCTGTTGATTGCAAAATGCACTACTTAACGATAGTACGAGTGCTTTTTTTATTCTTCAAGAATTCAATTTAAATGATGAAAAGTCATTTAACATTTCGTATACACTTTTTCTTTACAAAACCAATTTATTGTAATGGAATTTTCAGTTCATTTTCGCATTTTATATATTTTGTTTTTTATTCTCACGTTTATTACTGTATTATTATTATTGGCTTTTTTGCTTCAACTCTATATGATTGAAGATTTTGTGAATATGGAATTACTTGATATTAGATATTAGATACTAAACCAAAAAACTGCACCTCTCATAACTGTATATCATTTGAATTTTCTTTTGTCTCTTTTCACTCTAATGTACAACTTAGTTTGGATGTAAGATAGAGTTGCAGCACTACTACTGGTTTTTTATATACAGTCAAAATATTGTGCTAACGCTTAAGAATTTTCATACTTATCATAGATAACCGCAAGGCTTGCCTATCAATATATTTTTTACCGCATAGAATACAACAGTGTATGAAAGTATTATATAATCATTAGAATTTTGATATATAATAGTAATACAAACTCTTCTGTGATGCTTCACTCACTCAAATATATTTCAACAGTATTTCCAATTCTAAGTTTATTGGATTTTGTAATAAATTTAAAGCTCTTTTTTCCTGAACAACATTCCCAAAGACATTCTGGTTAGCTATCATTAAACTATTGTTCAATTATTAGATTTGTTTACTGTGTTTCCGATAAAGTCATGTCGATATGTGTGAAGTTTTTTTTTGTTTATATGAAAGAAAATTTTGGTGTATAGGGGATGTTTCTTATTATCGAAAATAGGCTTGAGTTGTACTTATAGTAAACTGTGAGCATAACTATGATAACTGCCTATTTGAGCAATAGCTACTTTGATGATATCCTGTTTGAGAGCCAAAATGTTCTCTCTTTTTTTGCGCCTTTCTTTCTAACATTGTGTTATATCTTTTCCAACATAAATATTTTGCTCTTCAGTTGTGGGGAAAATATCGGGAGTTAAACAGAGAGGATGTGTTAAACTTATTTTGTTCAATGCTTATGCTTCTAATGTTATGCTTTTGCGAAAATTTTCGTTAACCAAAGCTTAATATAACAAAATATGTTAACTTTTTTCATTTCAGGGCGTTTAGCATTAGAAATGAATCAAAGCGAGTGTTTATAATGAGCACATCCGCAGCCTCCATACGTCTAAACTAATACAGAAGAAAAGCACCCAAAATCAAAAAGTCGTTTTTAAGTTTTCAGTTTTAAAAGTCAAAGCTTTTTATATATTATATATTTAACAAAAAAAAGTGAAATAATCAAAAAAATTATTATATAATAAGAAATAAAAAAAATAATCGTTGATCAAGTTATGGAAACACGTTTGATGTGATGATGAACTCATCAATAGTGAATACAAATTCTGATATTACGGTGAATAATACGGGTATAAATAGGGTGAGCCAACGAGATGCCAACATTTATCATCAACACGAGCAAAGGGATGACATGGATATGTCACTCGACAATGACTTTAATTGTCATAGCATTAGATCGGCTTCGATTGAGTCAATTGCTGTAATGGCACAACAGCCACAACAGCCTTCCTGCTCATCCGCAATCGCTTCCGTCGAAGAACCACGTGCTAAGAAGAGTCGTAAGCAAAGCAATCCTGTACGCTATGGTCACACAACACAGACTAATATTCTTCCAATGGAAATGGATGACGACATACCTGATGAAGACAATGATGATGACGACGAAAGCTTAGTCGCTGCCGGTCTCAGAGTCTCTTCTGAACTTCAGAGATCCGGTAGTTTCAGTTCATCCGATTGTCTCGACGATGCCGGTGATGATGAAGACATTGATGATGAAAGATCTATCGATATAGAAAGAAGAAAATTACAAGAAAGAGTCACTAATGTTATCAATTTTCACAGTCATAAATATCAACACTTTTGTCCGCATTGTAGCTGTCCTTTTGCTAATGACGATGACCTCAGAAGTCATATTGAAGAAGAACACGTTCAAAAGTTATTAGAGCGTCAACTATTCCATCACCATCACCATAAAGTGATGTTAAACGGCCCAAACCAGTTGAGACCATTCGATAAGTACGACCAGAGCCAACACAAATTCAATAGCAGTGATTCTCCGAGTGGCAGTTCCAGCAGTGGAAGCAATAATAATTCGCCACTACAATCACCGTCGGGACAACAGGAGCGCAAATCATTTGACACTAATCTACCTCATGGTTCAAGTGATGCAACGGCCAAAGAGTTTAGCAGTAATTTCCTTCCATTTCAACTTCCGCCTAATATGCCTCCATTGATACCAATGAGTCAACCCGGAGGTACATCAGTTTCAGCCGATGGCTCTAAATCTGGTGGTCAGTCGACATCTCCCGGTGCACTCTCTTTGGCTATGTTTCCCAACCCAATGGCACCGTTTCTGTTTCCAATACTACCGACTCATAACAATTCGGGCTCAAATGGAAGTGCAATCGCAAACGGCGGCCAACAGGTCAACCCCGGAGGCATCAGGATTTTCAACCCCGAAGCTTATTGTGAATTGTGTAACAAAGAGTTTTGTAACAAATATTTCCTCAAAACACACAAAGCAAACAAACACGGAATTTATTCAATGGACACATTAGTCGGCACTCCTGGATATGGCGGTGGATTCTTTCCATCAGGACTTACCAATAACTCGAGCAACCCGTCAGCAGCAGCTGCAGCGGCAGCCATTCAAATGCAGCATTTATTGCAATCAAGCGCTGGTTTGCCGCCAACTTCTGAGGGTTTAATCGCATCATCACAAGTGAGATCAGGCATTATTAATATGGAATCTTATTGTGAAATTTGTCAAAAAGAATTTTGCAACAAATACTTTCTCAAAAAACATAAACAGAAAATCCATGGAATCGCTGATCCGCATAACCAACAACAAAGTTCTTCGGCGTCTCCGGGCAGTTGCAGTAATGAACCTCAAAATAAGGGTAATTCTCCGAGTCCTCCACTGGTCAACACAAGTCTATCACTACCTGTTTCTATGACAACCTGTATGTCTTTGGTTCCAGTGTCGACTCCTATTTTCGCATCAGCGCCAACAACAACCACTCCATCAGCTGAAAGACAACAACAACAACAAACCTCATTAATGGTGAGCTCACAAAACAGTTCTCCAACAAATAGCTTTGTCTGTGAAATATGCAAACAAGAGTTTCCTAATGTTTTGTTACTGCAAACGCATCGATTTACCACTCATTGCCCGCCGACAACATTGCATGCGATGATGCCTAACATGTCGAGCGCACAGTTGCAAACAATGGCCGCTTTATCTGCCAGCGAATCTCCTGCCGCTCGTTCTATAGGAGGTCCAGCATCGCTCGCGTCATCCCTTGCGGAATCGGGCAGTTTTGTCTTTACACCAGAAAAACTGCGAGAAATGGGTGTCATTAATGCCGACGCTTTTTGTGAAATTTGTTGCAAAGAATTTTGTAACAAATACTTTTTACGCACTCACAAAATAAACAAACACGGAATGAGTATTGACGGAACCTCTTCGACAAAATCTCAAAGCGGACATATTTCTGGAGATAAGGGAGAAGATAGTAATAACATGTCACCCAATTGTCATAACGACGATAGCTATCTAGAGCCTGGACAAAGAGATCCTGCGACTTATAGCAATGGCGGAGAGTTTTTTAACGCAATAACAGGCATGCATTCCGAGCTTCAGTGCGAAATCTGCAACAGACCATTTGCGAGCCATTACTTGCTTAAAATGCACAAATTCTATTCCCATAATATTCCTTATATCAAAGAAGAGGATATAAGAAAATCAATGGCTTCGAGTCCGGGCGCGAGCAGTGAAGTTCCTAATGATAGTACTATTAAGAGTGCGTCCGAAACTTCTAGTAATCCAAACGGACAACTAGTAGGGACGCAACAATCAAATGCACAAAACAGTGGCAATGGACAAACTGGTCAATTAAAGGAGTGTGAGTCGAGTCAATCTGAACAACAAAGTTCGCCCAATCAAGACCAAGCTAGTCAGGACTTACAGAAGTTACAGACTATGATCAAAGAGCTTAACTCATCCTCTTATTTAGATAAAGCCATGTGCAATCTGTGTCGACAAGAATTTGAGAATAAGTACTTCTTGAGAGTACATATGATGAACGATCACGGCGTCATTCCAACCGATGACTCGAGTCATCTCGATTCCAATGCTTTCATGAGAAACTTTTTCGACCCCAGCAGAGGAGCGTTTTCTTTGCCTCAAACCGGTCTACAAACTGGTGATTCCGAAGCATTTTGCGATATCTGTCACAAAGAGTTTTGCAGTAAATATTTTCTTAAGACTCACAAACAGAACATTCATGGCATTTTTGAAGGTCCGCCAACTCCTACCGAAGCAACGCCTCCATCATTTCCACAACAACCATCTCCTCATCAATTCATACAACATCGCAAGTCTAGTGATGAAGCCGTAAACCTCGCGATGTCTCCCAATAAGAATAAGCCCCAAATGCCGGTACAACCGATGCAACTGATATCTAATAAGCAGTTGTCACAATTGCCTCAACCGTCTCAAATGTCTCAAATGTCTCAAATGTCTCAACAATCACTACTAACCTCTCAAATGATGAGCTCTGATGGGAAGCCACGGAACA
>JAQIWZ010000323.1:0-21613 GCA_034697245.1 Malaconothrus monodactylus | reverse complement strand
ATTTAAAATAGTTGTGCACTATATTTATGAAATAGTTATTTTTGAAAACTTTGTTTATTACTTATGCTTGAGATCAATTGACAGAATTGAAGAGCTATTACCTTGAGTTAGTGTTACACATCTCTAGTCTCTAGTGTGTGGTTCTGTTCCACCACTAATGAAGAACTTTGAATTTGTCTAACACTCACATATGTATGAACACAAATGTTTCTATAGTGTGCTCTCACAGTAATGTTACGCCAAATGAAGATCTAAATTCATAGATAAACTCGCATTTGTGTAAACAAGAGACTTATTTGGCAGTCATAACAGATTACGTACTTTAGAAGCTATGAAATGGCAAACTTTGTAATCCAGAACAAACTCAGTCTCAAACAAGCTCTCAGTCTGTCTTATCTCAATTGAAGTTCATGACATAGGCATAGAAACAAACCCTCACTCATCATTATTTTATTATTATTTTGCGTTTTCCAATCAATTCATGCGCATCAACATTAACATCAACTTTTACGTTGAGCTCATGTTTGCGCTTAATTATGCTTTGCTGTCATATAAGTCTTTTGTCCTCAATTTTTGAGATAAAAAGAAATATTCAAACGACTTGTTATTCTATTATATTTTCTCAATTGATTTTAACTCTGTTTGCATTCTCGATAAACAGACAGTTTGGTCCCACACTCACACTATTATGATTTCTTATTCGCTAATCAGTAATAATTGTCTCGTCTGTGGACTTTAGACCATTATATGATGTCATTTTTTATGTTTCCTTATTAAATACTATTCAAAAACTCATTCAACACATTGATATGTATTATATCAAATAGATTGTTTGCTTCAAAGTAACCGTTAAAAAGATCTTAATTTCTTCAACCAACCCAAACATTTAAATAGTTTCATTTCGAGTCTCAATTGGGTAATAAATGTATGACTGAATATAACTTATTCTGTTTAATTCATGTTTATTAGATTTTTTAACACATATGGCAACCTTTGATGTCTTTTTATGATCTGATTTCAAAGGAATGAAATTTATTCTTTATTATACCATTTATTAGTTAGAAATTATGGTTTGAGTTAAATTTGATCCAACATTTGAAGGGCTAAATTAAAGAATATCTTACTTATAAAATACTCTCAACAACTCTTTTTGACTATTATTTGAATTTCTATTATCTGAAAAATGAAAGTTTTTCAATTCATTTTATATCAAAAACTTTTCATTTAATTAATCTTAAATTCATTTTTAAATTGATTGCAACGATTACATTAATAAATTGAAATTTGTTTGAATTGAATATTTGAGATAATTTAAACTATGTTTGAATTCATATAAGATATCAGAAACTCTTAATTTTGATTAATTTATTTTTTATCTTAACACGTGATTTATCAACTAATTTAAGCACTGATTTGAGTTGTATTATGTCGTTGTGTCGTTCTGTCAAATGTCTCGGAAAAGCAATTTTTTATTTTTATTTTTCATAACCGCAGTCATAAGTTATAATTGTGAGACTCTCTCAGTATATAATTTATCGACATTAGAGTAGTGGAGAGGGTGGAGGTTATGGAGTTCTCGATATTTATTATGCGAGTAGGGAGTGATGAGGGGCTACGAGATTGAATGAGTGAATAGACCGCTGTTTTATAACCCAATATCTGATGATTATCGTTGCGCAGCACGAATACTATAGTTATTGTCAATACAGGAGAAAAATTATAGCTCTTGAATAAGATTTGATGTGATGCTCAAATGATGCTTTGAGTGAGGTTTTATGGGAAAGTCGTCTCCAATTGTAATGCAATACCAGTACAATAGGAATACTCAGAGCAATGTTATTCTAGTGTCACAATTGCCATCACTGCCATCACTGCAACGATCATAGATTGGTGCACAAGTGGGTGCAAATCCTATTAAGCGAATCATCACTTCCACCGATACATTACTTTAATCTAAATTCACTCTTCATTGTTGGTTCATAATGCCATCATATTCTTAAGTTAATAATTTATTAGTCAAACATTTTTTCCATATCAATAGATTTTATGATAAAAGAAATCCATTTTGAAGAGTCTCTTATTTATTTAAACTCTCATATGTTATGGCTTATTATGAAGAGAGTCTTGAATTCAGTGTAAAATGTGCTCGAATTGTGAGCTCAGTTACCGCTCTATTTAATGGACTCGTAATAAACTCTCTTTTGATCTTTATCTTAAGTGTTCAGCGCTTCTGCCATTCAGTAAAATATGTCAACTGTTTTTAGAAAAGAAAAAATAATGACTGAGATATAAATTATTAGCTATAAAAAGCTGTAGATTTTCGAAGTATGTTTACTTTTCTCTTAAGACTAACTCTTCATTCAAACTTTGAATACTTGCCTAAACTCTAAACTCGATTTCACTTTGACTTTCAAAAGAATTTGTTAGAATCAAAACTTTTTTCATTCTTCATTCACTGAATAGTCGGAAAGTTCATTGAATAGTAGAGTAAGAGATCATTACGTTTTGCCAATTTTTCCAAATAATAGACTGTCATTAGAGTAGACTTTTTGTTTTGAAAATCCCAAAACAAGAAAAGTGAAAAACAGAGACTCGTTTCTGTTAGTCTGATTCTAGAGTTAATCTTAACAAAAGTTAAATCACAAAATAATAGATTTGAATGTATAATGTTATGAAAGCAAAATAATGATGTTACAAAAGAACCTTTTCGACGCCCCTTTACGCTAAAACCACCTGGGGCTCAGCTTCAGGTGACTGCTAATCCACTACAGTTCCCACGGTTTGTATTGCGTGCCCTTCACGTCTATGATGTCTTTCCATATAATGTTTAATCGGGGGAGAACTCAAGAACTGATGTTGAGTTCTAGGGAGAGATCATTGCAATAGTCTAACTGTCCTTTACAACTATAAGAAAAGATATTTTTGAGTTCATAGCACCTCAGATCAAAGGGTCACCTGATTGAGCGTTAGGTATTGGGAGAATCGAGAGTGAACTAGAGAGTGAGCTAGAGAGTGAACTAGAGAGAAACTTAGGGTCCATGTGTGTGGAAAAGCATAAGTAGTAGCAGTAATTTAAAACCCCTCCGCCATAGCAGAGGAATATGGAGTATACGACAAGAAATAAGAACAGCTGTGATGTTGGTGTAGCAGTACTTCTAAGTTGTTTCCCACAACCACGAAATAGCTCATAGCCGCACATCACTTGTATCTTTTCTTTAAGGCTAATTTTAGATTACTTTTTAAAAGAAAAACCTTGATATTGGCTACTGCTTGAGGAATACAAATGATCGACTTTTGCCCTTTTAATAAATAAGTTTTTGAGAAAAAATCACTTTTACCTTATTGGTGAACAGAAGCTCTTTATAATTAAAGCAAAGAACTCATGATGTCTTATGTCTTATGTGTATTGAGTCGAAGCAGAGCTAATTGATAGCATTATAATTCTGTTTTCACTATTACTATTTACGTGACTACCTTTAATGTAGACTTAATTTATGTGGGAATAGTTGCAAAACAGATTAGATACAAGTAAAAGCACATTAATGAACCTTTTTTACACATTTATCACTCTAACTTTTCGAGTTCAATATTTTTTCTAATACCAAATTTCATTGATTCAATAACTCAAATCACATTTACTTTAGGCATTTAGTAATTAAATTTTAATTTCCAGATTTGCCTCAATTTCTGTATTTCAGTATTTCTTTATTTTTTATTTAATTACAGATCAAGTTTGAAATGGATTTTTTGCCCCGACGTGACCACAAATGTAATGCAATCAATGGTACGATTAGTGCTGATGAGAATAAGAGAGAGGTCTCGATCAATGATAATGAGCTGCCATCACCGCCGTCAAGATTGATAAGCTCTATGCAAAAAGTGCCTTCAATGAGCGACCTCTCAGAAGAGAGCTCATTGGGTAAGTCTATTATTATTGATTAATACAATCTTCAACCAAAAGCATTAATCTTAATCATTATTGATTGTATTTTATTGGCGATCATTTCATATTTGTGCTCAACAAAAGACATAATCAATAATCAAATTAAATGTTAATTTAAATTAATTTAATTATTTGCTCTTTCGAGAAGTTTACTCATCACTTGTAATTACTTAACGAGTCATATATTTCAAAAAATTAATTTTTCTTTTCTCGCTATTTTTCATCATTAGCTAAACTTCAATTTTTTTTCGTCAAATTTAATTATAATTTATTTTTATTGACACAATTAAAACGTCAATGAATTGATTAAATAATAAACATTTAATAAGTTCTTTGCATTTCTTCATATAAAAGTTGAAGAAAAGTTTTGACATTGAAATAAATAAATAATTATTTTGGTTACAAAAAAAGTTTTTCAGATTTATATTTTCTGAAAAATTTCAAAATCACGAAATATTTTCAATACAAAAATGATTTTTTGGCTGACATTAGTAAAAAAAAGCTAAAGTTGGAAAATAAATGAGTGGACGAATGATATATTTATCGTTTTCTAAAACAGTATTTCAACTTATTTTGTTGTCTAATATACAGTCGCCTATTTGGCTATAGCTTGAGGGAATTTGACTGCTGTTCAGTTTCGTCAAAAAACTCATTAGAGTTCAGTAATATTTGCCACAAACTTAACTTATTGTTTAAACTCATATTCAAAGAAGAGACCATTAATTCTATAAACGTATTCTCTGAAAGTTTGTTATTTTATTCCAAACTAATTCTGATAATGAGGCAATTTTAGACTTCATCTAATTTTGATTCCCTGAGGCTTCGAGTGTAGGCGTTTGAAGAAAAAAAAATTGGAAAAGTTGGCACAGCTGTTAGTTATTTATTCTTGAACTGACTCAGCGCTTATGTTTTATATTCATTTTGTCCTTCGTTTGAGCCATACTTTTGAGCCATACTTTTTTGTCCTTTCAAGCCTAAGGAGTTGATGCCCCCTTCCATCTACCATTCAGTTCCTCCTACTTTGCTTGTCCTCCTATTTTCTTATTCATTCATATATTGTCGATGTCTGATATGTGTGTTCTCTCCTCTAATTTGTTCGATAACCTCTTTCAAGAGCTGCTCAGTTATGATTTGCCCAAAAGATATACAATCTTTTATTACAATTGCAAAATTATGATAAGAAAAATTTAAAGGAAAACTTTGTTTTTATACAATATCTCAAGTTTTGCATTATTTTCTTCTTAAAATTAACATTTCTTTTTTCAGAGAAGCAGTCATTGACTACAAATTTAAAGTAATAAATAAATTGGTTTTTTTATTTTTAAAAATATATTTTCCTCAATCACTGGTAAATTAACGAAATAATGACTGCTGAATAAGATAAGAGAATTTCTCTGAATCACAGCGACTCTTAATGTGAGAAAATTTTCTTCATTTGTAAGACTGTTATAAGACTTCACTTGTTATAAATAGTTGGGATGGTTATAAATTTCAATAATTTACACCTCATCTCAAGCTGCGAGTCTTGTTTAAGTTGTGTAACAAATTCGCACTCTTTTGAAGTGCAAAAATTGATAAGAACCGGATTATCACTTAGTTGTGGTCATTGTTCCTCAATATTCAGTTTCA
Organism: Malaconothrus monodactylus; assembly: GCA_034697245.1. Lineage (NCBI taxonomy): Eukaryota > Metazoa > Arthropoda > Arachnida > Sarcoptiformes > Malaconothridae > Malaconothrus > Malaconothrus monodactylus. The sequence continues at coordinate 16,041 of JAQIWZ010000323.1, read as the reverse complement.
CAATAACTTATTGAAATACATTCTATTTTTAGCTTTTTCTTAGGATATTAGGAGACTGTCAATGAAAGATAACTCTCTTGTTGTTATCTACTTTTTAAAGACTTATCACTTCTATTTTCGATTCGACCTTCTCTTTGCCACATTGACATTCATTGTTTAGTTACTATTTGTTTTATGAATGGTTTGAATAAAATTTATGGCAATTATGTTATCATTATTTTTAAATTAATTAATGTCTATCAAGACATCAAGTCTTCAATTTATATAAATAAAGCTCTGATAGTGAAGCATAATTTCTTATATAGATTAATAATTTCAAAATAAAATAATTTAATTATTAATAAACCAAATATGGTTTTTGTTTTAAAGATTTTAATTTCTTATTCATTGTTTCCAATTATGTTACAAAAAGTGTTATGTATTTTAAAAATAATTTATCGAAACAATGAAATAACATAACCAAAAATTTTTTTCTGGTATAAATAATGTTTTTTGGCTTATTTTAAATAATTTAAGCTTTATTTGCTTCGTTAAATTTTCTAAACTTTTAAACATTTTGAACGGTTGAATGGCCTCATTAGTTAATTCAATCTTCAAATTTCAATTGATTTATATATTTTTAAAGATCAATAAATAAATAAAAGTAATTATAAAAGCTGTTTCATGAGCCCTAAAGAAATCAAATCCAAATTGACATCCAATCAACTCAATGAAAAGAGCAATAATTGATTAGAAATAATTAAAATTATTTGAATGTCGAATTTTCTCATGATTTTTATCAACCTATAAATAAAGTATTTATGTAGTGCTCATAAAAGTAAGAAATTTTCATGAGTTAATTTAATAAATGTAAATTTCTTCATTTAAAAGATAACATCTCTCCTACTGTTTGCTGAGGTATTCGCCTTTTTTTAATGCTCGTTAATTACTTTAGGGGTTGCATGAATTGCATGACTCAAAAAGATGTCTATTCAATGGAAAAGAAGTTTAGCCTTTTTTGCCATAGACTTATTGTTTTGATTTAAGTGAAAGTCTGAACCAGTTTTCTCTCTTGTTCATACGCTTCACTCTATACTATGTAATAATTTACACAACAAATACTTTGTCTATTGATGTGTTGGTCTTTCAAATGTAACCAAACTCTAACCTTGGACTATGAATGGGACACAAGTATGTGAGAGCACAAAGAGATGACTTTAAAATTACATAAACATTGTATACAATGCATTCCATCTCATAATCTCACGAACTTTTTTTCCAACTATAACCTAAGGTTTGTCTCATATAATTATAAACGTGATAATTAGGTACAGAATTTATACGTATAAAACTCTCCCACATCTAAAACAAACAATAAGCACTTATGTGTCGAGCTTTCACTTAGAGCTCATTTGAGTCAATCATCCAATGAAATCGAAATTTAAAACTCAAATTATGTGTTTTGAAATTTTTTGAATCTCTATAATCTGTGTAATGGTTATTAAAAAGACTTTCGCTCAGAATCCCAGCTAATTATTTTTAGATGCATGATTGACCCCATATCTCAATAATATTTACTGTGGGAATTAAATTGTTTTAAAGTTTAGAAGACAATTAATATTTTATCTCTCTTTTTCAATTCCTTATTACTATTATTTCATCAAAAAATCTTTATTTTTACTGCTCAAATATTGAATCGAAATTTCAAAAACAATTAATTAAAATTATCTTTATATTCATAATAAAAATATACTTAATTTATTTTCGTATATTTAACGTTAGATTTTCTAATTAAGAGGAATTCAATTAGTATTTATGTATTTCAATATTGCTCAACAGTTTTTATCGTTTATATATTTTATTATCTAATTTATGTGAATATGTTTTTCGTGATTTGCATTCAAATATACTCAAGTCTTATTACGACTGTTCAGCAGTTGATTTGTGCTAATCTCACAAAACACTATCGTTTCATAAGAAAAATCAAGTCATTAAATGTGCTCCAAGTGATAATTTAAGACTATTTCTAACACTTTCTAAATTCAATTTCATAATGTCATTAATAATCAACTTGTGATTCCATACTTTTAAGAATTATTTCATTAGTTTTAATGAACATTTTAAATAAAAAATGTTTTAATCAAATGAAAGCAATGCTCGAACAAATTTTAGTCATTCAAGTAACTTATTTTTACACTTAATTATTTCAAGCCATATAATTAACATGACTTTAAAATATACTAAAATAATAGTAAAATAAAATATAATCGTTTTTTACGATTTAGTGTAAAGTCAAAATTTAAATATTTAAATATTATTATGCAATGCAATAATAATTATGAGAATTTTAATTCTACACTAAATGTAAAAAAAAAGATAAAAACGATCGCAAGACTATAATATAAAATAAGGTGAATTGGGTGTCATTTAAAACTTAGTCTCACTTTAATGTAATTTAATGTTTGATTATTAGTTATATGACTGAATATGACTTCAATTTTCCCATAGCCTTGAAAATAGTGAAAAAATCCAGTGAAAAAAGCCCTCGGGTTTACTTCGAAGAGTTATTATTAATAGTTAATCATTTACTTATTATAATTTATTTTGAAAAAATAAGATAAAGTGATTCAAAGTGATTCAATTTTTTGTGTGTAACATTTTTCCCATATGTGCCACCATTTGATTCATTGCTTCACATTATCTAATAAATAAAAATCATACTTAACAGCTATTTTTCATATTATTGCTCATAATTTCAAATGCTAATGAACTTTACAACTATGCTTTTGCCATATTATGCTTCTAATGACAACAATGGAGTCGTCGCGTGCAACAAATATATATCTTTGAAACGGTTGAACTCAATGAACACTTATTATTATGTTTTAAGAACCATTTCTAAATCATATTAATTTAGAGGCTGTTATGTCTCTGTTCGAGAAAGTATTTTCTTAATTCATAAAGCTTTTATGTACTTTGCATTTAACTAACAATAAAAATTCAAATGATTGGAACTAATAATAAAATCGATGAGAACTAAAACGAAGCATTAAACCCATTGAAAGTTTTTTCTTCTTTTTTTCTTTCACTTTTTTTGTTTATATCGTTATTCAAAGGTATTTCTAATGTTAATTAGATTTTAGAATTAGTTTTTTAAACTTTGTTGAGAATGTTATCAACTTTGGAAATAATTTTCACTTAAATTCAATTGAATAAAAATGACAACTGTATGAATTAAAGTGAATTGAGTGAACGCTTGGTTTCTTAAGTATTGAAAACATATCGATATCTAATGTAAATCATATGTCATTTGCTGAACCTTTCCTTGAATACAAATCACTTCGATTTGTTTGAAAGCAATTTGAATTTATTTGGTTTTTCTTAAGAAAATTAAATATTTATTCAGTTGTAAATTTAATTTGCAATTTTACGTTCAAGAAGAATATAACTTATAAACAATAATTAATAAGTTCTATATGAGGACCAATTTTGAGCTCATTTTTAAATACAATTAATACTTATATTTTCCTCGTTATTACGCAATTTAGATATACTTATAATTCATGTTAATTTCATGATTTACTATTTAAATAGTAAGCTTTCAATCAGTTTTGATAAATTAATGTAAAGACTAGAGTTAGATGTGATGCTTAGAGATAATTATTTTTAAGTTTGCCAATCATTGTTAAGCACACACATGTTGCTGCTTCTAATTATGTTGATGTCTGATTTCAAACTAAATGCTAGATGTAATATAGTTTGAATTTGGGATCGCTGTCATCATCGCTTGTAAACACATTTCCTCAGGAACTCAAAGACTTGCAATGTGTTCATACTGATAAGAGAGGTTACTGTAGATGTATTATTGGCTTTAACTATACTTTATATTTAATTGTAAAATTTCAATGTGTTATATTAACGAAACATTAAGTACGAAACAAAGTTTGAGATTTTTCTTCGATTTTTTCATATAAAAAGTGTGTAAATGTGTTTCTGTCGATTCAAATCAAAACTTTTCAACTCGACTGCAGTTCTATTTCAAAGCTATAACAATACGACGTAAAGAAATTTTTTTATAAAAAAAGTGTAGTTGAAAAAAAAGTAAATGATGTTTTCGCGACTTATTTAAATAGGGTTTGTCCACACCCTTCCAAAATAAGAGCTTTATTGTTTGAATAAGTCATTATAATTGAACAACACTAGAATACCAGAGTATTATTTGTTGTGCATCAGTGAAAGTGAATAGTTGTGCCTTTTGTTATTTTTTCTCACAAGTGAGTGAATTCTCGGCTGTGGGTTCTGTGGGCTCTATCTTCATGAACATCATTTTCTGGTCCCGACACTCCTTTTCATAAAAATTTAATGGTCTTCACTCATCATCGTTTTCATCTGACAAACTTACAAAAGTAAATGAATAGCATTTAAAACATGGGCACAATGTCCTCAATATTAAACCATCTCTTTTTTTGATTTAATATTTAAGTCTTATTTCTCTTTTTTATGTCTAACACAATGACTCGCTTTTCTATGAATAGCATTACTAATAGTATTGACTAAAATTGAGTTAATTTGAAAATGAGTCAATCTCTAGAATTGGATCATTGCATACTTATTAATGCATTATTTTTTATTCAATTAAAATCAAATCAATTTCTAACAGTAGTAAATGAAATATTTCTATCAACTTTTTGAAACCTTGATTTTAATATATTTTCTTCTCTTACTTTGTTGTTCACATTTATAATAAGCTTTATAAATAATATTTATTCAAATAAAGTGCTTATTTGGTTAATAATTATCCAGAGCTTAGATTTAAATTTATTTTTTCATATTCTTCAATTTGATTGTCACTTATCTTACCTAAAGATATGAGAAATCAAAATTAATTGCCAATATTGCAGCTTTTAATCATTACAATCGCTATTTTATTTAATTTGCATTTTGCGATATTTAATACTTTACTCATTTCTTTTTCATTAATTTGTTTAACAGTTGCGTCAATTCATTAGTTTATTTTAGTTGTAATTTATATGATTAGCACTTCTTCTCGATTTCTTTTTCGATCAATTTAATTGGCCTTCTATTTAAAACTAGAAATAGGCAGCAATATGTCTGTCAAGGACTTATCAACTTATGGATTCTTTTCATAACTAATAATTAATAAACTAGTAATTAGTTATTTAGAATCGCATGCATTGCTTCTGCATTCAAGTCTTGCACAATGTATACAAGAATATCAGTTTACGGAACATAGATTTCTACTAACATTCATCGCATCGACTGTTTAAAGATCTGTTTGCAGATCAAAATTAGTGCTATTTTATAATCAATTAAATGACATTAAGAGAGATTGCATTTGTTCAGATGATAAATCAAAGCTTTGATTAATTTTCTGACATGACTATAGATTGTTTTTGAAATATTGCTTCTTTAAACGGCTAATGAATTAACATTCATAAGTAAGTTTCACATGTATTTATTATTTTTATTATTATTTTTTTTTGTTTTTTTCAAATTTTGATTAATTTAAGTTTAGTGTTGGCATTGTTGAAACTCTATGTTTACTTCATTCTAATCAAAAAATTAGGGCGAACTCATTGATGCGTCCAAAAACTCCGACTTTCTTTACATGAAGTATCGCTCAAAATCTTTCGACATTGCGCTTACATTTGTGTCCAAACTATCGCTGTCAATGTCATGTTCTATGACACAAAAAAATGAAAGTGTTTTTGAAGTTATGTGGCATTAATTAGAGACCAAGTCTTGCATGCGAACCATTGTTAAGTTTATGAATTTTTCTCTACACTATTACATTTGAAAATTGCCTGATGGCTATCAATGCGTTTTACTAATTTAGTCTAATCAGCAAAAATTCCATAACCTTGTTCTTTAAGAAAAAATAATGAAAAAAAGTTCATAAATAAATGAGTGTTATGGCATGCGATTCAAAATATTAAACTATTAATATTACGAAGTTTTCCAGTAATGAGCTCTTATGCTAAAAAGCAACTAAAAGAACTTTTAGCCAAGCAGCCAACCAAACGGCTTCACTTATTAACATTTATTAGCTATTGGTGTCTGTATTAGGACTTATTGTGCCAAGGACTCTATGCAACTATTACTATAACTATTACTATAGCTATTTGAGTTTTACTTTTTAATTATATTCAATAATATGTTTCATTTGTAGACCAATGTTTCTCTATGTTTAGCTTTAGGCAATCATTCACTTTTGTGGCTTATGATAATAACTGCGGGACATTAACTCTTACTTTTTATATTTCTATTCATTTTGTTTTTTATGGCAGTACTCGTTGGTTCAATTGTGATTTGGCGATAGATTTTTGCTTTATTTCGTCTATAGTTATAGTATTCAATCATTGTTTTCTCTTCGGAGAACAATTAATCATTGTTTTTGAAACTGAGAATAGACTTGAGAAACATAATATAGTGTCAGTCATGTGTCTTTTAGTGACAAATTGCAACATTAATACTAGTGAACCTAATAATTCTATACTCCAAATACATCCACATAATCAGCAACATCTGCAACAACCGCAACAATTTGGATATATCACTAGTTCTAATACGAATAACTCAAATTTTTCATACAGTTTGACATACGCTCTCCTAACTCAAGGGTCGGCTAACTTACGCTACTCTTCGAGTCAACTATCGGGTTCTTGTAAGTAAACTTTTGCTCAACAAAAAACAATTATTCAAATTTATTTTTGTTGCAAATTTACGCTTTGACTGTTAAAAGAGTTTAATATCATTAAAGCAGTAAATATTCAAGTTATATAAGTTGAATGGCGTGATGACAAACAATTAGACTGAGGTTCTTATCCAATTTTTGCATTGATGTACACTGAGTTAACTTCTTTTTAAGCGAATGTCTCATTGACGTAATAGTCTTATTGCCCCAATGCTTGTTTCAGTTGGCAAAATATCCCCTCTTTTTCTCTACTCTCCTCCCAAGTTTATAATATAATACTTACAAGTTTGGGAGGAGACTCACGAACACACTGGACTATTCTTCAATGAAGTCGCACTTGCACTCTATGTAACTCTAAGGTCGTGTCAAAGTGGTCCTAACGCTTGTTTAAAGTTTGCCGGAAGTCTCACATATTCAGTATGAGATGTTCTGCTGGAGTGCGAGTGCGAGCATTTGTAACTTATATCCCACTAAAGAACATGTGGGTTATGGGTTAAGCTTACTTTCACTACTGATGACCGGATGCTTTATGTGTTAGTTTTGAGGGTAAAAAGTTGTAACTGTTTTAAGTTTTTTTTTCTCTTGTGGTTTTACTATATAGTAGTAGTAATAGTAATAATTGATTTGAAGCTCTCTTTATCGTAATCGTGACATAAACTTTCACTTTAATGATTAATACAAGTTATATACAAGTTATATACAAGTTATTCGTGAACTAAGTTTATGAATGATGTAAAAATTAGTTGATATTGATTTACCACGACTTGATGTGCTGCCGCTCTCTTCAAGACTGGGGTGTTTTTATTTAAAGAAAAAAATGGTTGGCCTTATAATGCCCTCAATTATCAATGCGGTTCTTTTGATGTGAGGATTATTGTCTTTACAGTGTGTTATATTTTGTATGCTTTTAGCACTTGTTCGCTGACCTCTCTATTATTATTAGTGGTTTTTGTGCTCCAAACTATTCAATCTTTTGAAAGGATCGACTTTTTGTTATTCATTCTAGTCTTTGAATAAATTGCTCATATTTTCAATTGCATTCCTGTCTGTGATATTTGATTACTGCTTATCAATATTAGTAAAAAGTTTGTTTATATTTATGAATAACTCTTCCAATGACAATATCAGAACTACAGAATTTAGTTATAAAATTTGATTAATATGCAAGAAAAGGCTATAGAGGTTATGAAAAAACCATTAGCGCCTTCTAATACATCCCGAGCCTTCACCAACGGAATTAATTCACATCTAAACTTATCTAATTCTAAAACTAGAGGTAAACTATTATTTATTAGATCTAATTTATTATTATTGCTATTACTGTATTTATATTTCCAAACATTTAATCCAATCGCTGCCTTTACCGGAAAAGGTTGAACATTGATGTAAAGGTAGCTCAAGTGTAATTAAACCAATTATATCACTACTACAGGCCTTTATGTAGTTTAAGTAAATGCTTTTGAGTAAATGGTTTCTCTCTTTCAAATAAATAATGTTTTTGATAAGTTAGAAACAACTTCGCTTCGAGCCATTGCTGTATAATTTGTCTTTGAAATAAAATTTAGTATAATTTCTACTTCGCGCTCGAATTCACGCTTATTTTTCGTGAATTAAACGCTTAGATTAAAGTTCTTAAAAAAATATTTTCATATTTTTTCAAATGAATTTAATCTGAAAAGACAATCTTTTTAGTAATTTAAATGAAGCGCGTGTCGTATATGTAGAGAATTGATATAATCAAATATGATTTGCTTTTATTTAAAGTTAGTCCTAATGCTAACATCTGGCAGCCATCCGTTGCTTATCTCAAGTATTTCTTGTAGTGTATATCGCAATTCGTTTGCTGTCGGGATTTTAAATGCATCATCAACTGGTAGCCTAAAGTAAAAGCATATATTCTATAGTTTTATTCTATAGTTTTTCTCCAAAAACTTTTAACTACTAGCAGCTGGTTGGCGCTTATACACTAGTAAACTGACTCTCATGCTCGATATCTCCAATTTATTATGGGCTGCTCTCAAATGAACTATTTTGACATCATCTCAAGTCTTTTCACCTAAATATAAGCTTTTCACTAAAATGTGAACTATAATTAACTTCTAGTTTTTTTTAACTCGCTTTCATTAAATCAGCCTTTCATTTAAGACAAATGATAAATTTCAAGGCTTATGAATTTATTAGATAAATGTAAGCCATTCTCGTGTTAAGACATATTTCATGAAAAACTTTTGTGATTTTGCAATTCAGAGCTCTTTTTTTGTCCCTTATTTTTTCTGTGACACCACATTTTCTTTCTCGTTTTTTTTATTCTCAAAAAGATCTCACGGTAGCGGTTATCCCCTTTAGAGCTGATGTGAATTTTTTGGTGTTATAGTTCTCCCTTAAAGTAGTAGAGGCTAAGAAGCTCAAGACATTGGGGAATGTGAAGGGAGAGCAAAGATAAGGGAAAAGTGCGTTCAGTTTATACGATTGAGTATATGTTTAGCAGACCCTTAGGATCGTATCCTCCATCCGGTTTTCATTCATAAAAATGATTTTCTCCTCGTCTTATAGCCCTGGAGGCGATGCAGGTTGTAGTGGATGTATGTTGTAGTACAACAAAAAACTTTTTCATTCATAGCTGTATTTCATTCATAAAAGTTGCGAATCTTGAAATGCAATTCTTATTGGTTCCTTTGAATAGTTCGGCGTGGGAGCGAAGTGAGCGTGACTCGAATCTGCTATTGCTTTGCTCCTAATCTATCTATACCTTTAAGAATCGCTGCTTTGCTTCGGCCAAAATGCATGGGAAAACAGGTGAAATGGCTCGAAGGGAGACTACGCCCTAACGGTATGGCCTTCAGCGTTCTAAACACATAATGTATGCCCCTAAGAAATGCAACAAATGATGAGGACATTCATTTTTTTAGTGTCTCTAATAATGCCACTCCTTTCTTGACTCTTCATCAATCCCTTCTTTTTACATTCTAACGAATACTAAAAATTTATCTTTTTTTTTCTTTGTTAAACAATAAGTCTATTGGTTTCAGTGCTTTATCGCTCTCTAAATTAGAATTTGAGTTGAAAGTGAATCATTAGGTATTTAATTATACATCTCGACCTTGTATTTCAATTCAAATTTGACTCAATTGAATTGATAGCACATCTTTCTTAGTATTTTCTCATTGATCCTTAAAGTTGCAAAACTTTTCTTTCTATTAGTTGACAATTCAATATTAATGTCAGAAGTCATTAAATCAGATGATGTGATATCAAAAATAAAAATAATGTCATTATCTATTATTCTTTATTCCTAGAATTTTCTTTTCTTTTGTCAATTTATTTTTCAAGTCTGGTTTTTAAGTATTAAGAATTCGTAAAAAATAGTTGAATTGAGTTTTGGTGTATTTTGAGTGAAAAATATAAACTGAGAAACAGAACGAACAAACACATATCTCTCACTTATTTGTGTATTTGTTGGTACCATAAGTTGAAATTGGCGTGTGTTGAAATACCTGTCTAGTTGTGATGCCTTGACGCCCATTCCTACATGTTTGACCAGTTTTACTTATGTAATGAACCTGAGTACTGAGTCTTTCACTTTAATGTATCGTTGATTATATATTTTTTCGACTATGCTCCATAGCTTAGCCATTCCTACAAATGACAGATTTTTGAACGACAAAACAAATGGAACTATTGTCTCGATTGTCCTTTTCGTGATCACTTGAATAGCATGAGATTCCATAAGTGACTTTTTCGAAACTGCATTTTAGAAAATGCATGCAATGCTAATAATTGTCTTTATTCTATATAAGCCAATAACATGTAGAAGTATTTATTCCGCCAATCATTTTATTTTATAGTCAATTTTTTCCTATCATTATCAATGATTATAGAACAAAGAAAACCTAATAATCAAAAATATTGTTTTAAACAATTCACTGAATATAATATTTTTTATATCTTAGATTAACGCTCAATTTCAATTAACTTTTGAACAAAAAAAAATTTAAAAATAATTCAGTTTTATGTATATTTTAAGTTTAACGACAAAGAATAATTGTAGTTATAAGTAGTTAGAAGTTAGACTTTTTAAAGCAGTTGGTTATCACTTACATGTTTTTATTCTGAGTTCGTTTGCCATCTGTTGTTATGGCCATATTTAAAGTTTGATCGCCTTATAATCAATTCACAAAAGATCTCATGATGTCTGGTCCTCAAATTCAACCAATTTGTTATGAAAATCAAAATATTTTCACATAATTATAGTCTAATTATCTTAAATTAACTAAAATGCTAATTATTTAATTATTTTACTTGAGTATTATTTTCCCTCAATTTTAAACCATAAACCGAATTTGATATTCAAATTGAGATTCAGTTCTCATTAATTTAATATTATATATTTTCGATTGATTTAGTTTAGGCTCAAAAATTTTTAACTCAAATCTAAAATTTTCAAGAATTTACAAACGATAGATTGATTGGAATGAATACGTAATTCTGTTAAGGAATAATTTTTAATCATGATTTATATTTTCAATGAATGATAAAAACTTTTTTTCTGAAATAAATTAATGCAAATTGAATGAAGTTTTTTCATTATTCAAATAAATAAATATATTGAACGAAACTCTCTTTTCTTTTTATCCCCAAAAATTATTTGAATAACAAAACAAAAAATCAATTGAATAAAAACTGTTTTTTGAAGTTATTTCAAAATTTTGAAAATTTAGACTCATTTTGAATTTGTTTGAACTCATTTTAATAATTGGACAAAAAAATGATTTTATTCAAGTTTTAGTTTATTATTTAGTTGTAAATTTACAGTAAAAACTAATGTGAGCTCATAGTGGCTTTTCCTAATGACATATTGAATTAATATAACTACTTATGTCTACTTCGTGTTAACTATTTTGTGATGCAAATTAAAATGAGTTATGAAAAATCATAACTTGTTCATAAAGAAAACCAAACGATTATATTTTGGTTTTTCCATCTGTACCTTTTTCTTTACTTTAAGTAAACAAACGTTTAAATAACTTGAGATTTTTCACTAATAAAAATTTCATTTAAAAGGTATCATAAACACCATATGATTAGTTCTTCGAAAGTAATGAGTTTTATTTAAGTTAATCCAATTTATTGTCAAATATTTTCAATCAATTATAACTCTCTTATCGGTTGTCACTTGAGTTTGATTTATTGTCAAACAAAACTAATCTAATTTACATTTAACTCAGAGCATGAAATGTGAATTTGTTGAGTGAAAGTTTATGGATAACTTCAAAAGACAAGTTTTCCATCTCATTCATCATCGTCTGCATAATCACGAGTAATACTATAGAAATAGTAACTGATTCTGAAGTCATATTTAGAAAAATAATTGAATCAAATTTCGTTTACTTATCATAAGTTTCTCCAAATAATTCTAAATTTTTTTTAACTACATTTATATTTATAAAATAGATTAATGCTTAAGAGTTGATAAATAAAATATTATGAAAAAGTTGAGCCCCTGTAAAGACGCAAGTCTTAGAGAAAGCTATGATAGAAAGTCACTTCTACAGGGAGTGAACAAAGTTTTTATGGTTGATCTTTCAAATTAACTAAAACTATTGTTTTGTTACCTTTATTTAGATCTTCCCACACAAGTGCCTCCATTAACACCCGGGACCAACCAAAAAATGACACAAGCATTAGCTGCGAGTTTCAACAGTTGGGAAAAAGAAAGAGAATTATTAAACATTCCTAAAGGTTAGTATTACGACCCTATTTGAACTTGTGTTGAAACAAATGGGTGCAACTGTTTTGTCAACGCTTATGTGTTAAACCCATTTATAGATGATCTAAACGCTTAACGAATATATTTACACAATAGGTGTATGCGATCCCATTAGTGCAATATTTTTCTTTATTTTTCATTAATTTATTATTACTCTGTTTTTAGATCCTCGTCAATGGACAGAAGTAGACGTTACACATTGGCTTAATTGGGCCATTAGAGAGTTTAGTATAGAAGGTGTTAATCCACAAAACTTTACAATGCGTGGCAAAGACATGTGCGCTCTCGAAAAAGAATCATTTATAGCACGAACGCCACAGTTTATGGGGGACATTCTATGGGAACATTTGGATATTCTTCTAAAAGGTATTATTCTTTTTATTAATACTTTTATCATTCATTACATTCTTTTATGTTTATTCTCTTTCTCATTTTTTTATTTGAGTTTTATTTAATCTCGTGTCCATCTTTTTATAGCTTTTTATTAATTAAATATTGACTTATTAGATGTCATTTCGTGTCGATTACTGATAGGTTGATGAACTGATTCGCAGGAAATCATTGATTTGATCAATAAATTCTCAAAATTTGATTTCATTTGATATCTGGGATACAGAGCTTTTATTTGATTTCTATTGAACTCAAGGCTTCGCAAACAAATAAATTATAAATTATTTTTTTCATTCTAGTTCTTTAAGCGATTAATATTCATGTTATTTAATATTAGAGTTGAATATCTAATCAGACAAAAGAATAAATTATAGAATATCTTTGGGGCAAAAATATACTAACATTATATGACAATTGTTCATAATGACAATAATTCATAAAAGTCTAAGAATTTGTTTTATTAATTTAGTAAAAAATTATGAAACAGGTTTATATATAAACTGAATAGTGAATATCTGTACTGAATATACAGTATATACAGAATATAAGGCGTATTCATGTAGTTCATGATGCGTGGAGAACACCGAATATAATATAGTAAATGTAATAGATTTGGTTGTGCTCCAGCTCTTCTATTCATGCCAGGCTATACTCTTCCGTTCTGATCACTATTGTTGACATCCGTTCTGGTGTTGATGTTAATCGTTATGAATTCCAAACAGAGGACAACTCTTGTCATCCAACGCACAATTGCATTGCAACACAAATCATTGCACTTGTTTCCCAATTCCAAATAATTTCTGATTAGTCAAATAGCCACTCATTTGCCCCATTTCTTCCCCTCTGATATTTGGATTTTCTATTTAGTCAAATATAGTTTTCATATTGTGTCGCAATTCGAATCCATAGCCATTAGTATCAAAGCTGTTAATTCTGTTTGACGTTTTAGTTTCTCTTTCTCTAAATCTAGTGTTGAGATATATGTTGTTGTTTTTGTATTAACAAACTTGAACAGGTAGTGGACATCCTCATAACTATTATACTCCAATATATCCGTCCGATTGAAATTCACTAATTTCACAATAGATAATATTTATATTATAAGGAAGTCTATTAATTGTATTTCTCAAATAAATATATTTTGCTTATTTTTATTTCATTTAGTTTTAGTTAGGCTTTGCTTTCGATAGTAAAGTCGCTTTCACTATTTTTTTTTATGATATCTCTAATGCCTCTCTTTTATAATATCTCAACTAAAGTATATTTTCTGTCTAATTGTGATATTTTCAAAATGATTAAGTTTACGATTTTATTTCAACCCTATTTCGATCTAAACCTATTGAATAGTTTAAAGTCTAAAAATAATTAAAATGTGATTTTGTTTATCTAAAAGTTGGATCAAATGTTGAATAATTAGAAAAGAATGTATTTGTTTTGTCTTTAAAGCCGAAATAGACAAAGAGCGAGCCTCACTGGAAAACGTTCCGAGCAATTACATAGAATCTGTTTGTATGCCTGATTTCAACGAGTTCTTCCAGCAGGATGGAGGTGCTGGTTATCCATTGCCTGAACACAAAGTGACACCAGTTATGAATGGAGGCAATAGCGGTCCTTCTAGTTCTGGAGCATCGAGTTCGACGAGTGCATCATTCATTGATGGTAAGTCATTATTGTTATTATTATAATAAATATTTTTAATTCTATTCATTGACACATTGAGTCATTCATTCAGTGCCATCACATATAATAAGTAAATGTAATTTTGATATTTGGGCTCTCATTGGAGAGATTGCTTTAACAGTACTTAATAACAATAAGCTTAATGTTTGAGGACTGGTTCTGTAAATTATTAGTCTGGCTGTCATAGGCTCTAACCCTCAATTGATTCCAACTATCAATTAAAGCTTATAGTATATTAGCGTTGACTTTAACTATTTTTCAGAGTACTTGTTATCAAAATTCATTTGGCAATTGTTATTCAGCATAAGTAAAAGAGGGGTAAAACTATTTGAGGGCATCTATACTCGTGGGAAGGTTTTGTTTTGTGTTGAATCTAATTATTTGCCATTAGAGATGAATGCAATAATGCCACTAAATTATACTATATTTCCATTTAATTTTATATCTTATGCACAACATTAACGAACATCATCACTTCAATGTCCTTCGTTATATTAATTGAGCTCAACCTTCAATTCTTTTAATCAATTCATTTCATGAATATTTGCTTTTAATTTTAGTAAAATTACTGTAAAATATCTAATGAAAGCTATGCAACAAAAATAAGGTGAAATCGAAATGAAAGAAAACCGCACTTCTCTATTAAGGTTAGTGTTGTGGAAACCTTTATCAGGAAATTCACCGGAAGGTAACTGTAATGGCATTGTGGCCGAAATGCTTCAATTGTAAAGTAATGTCAAACATAATCTCATTCTTTGACTTACATTTTTTTTGGAGAAAGTGAACTTTTTATTCGGTAACAAATCATTACATCAACGATTCAAACAGTTTGAGTTTTTTTTCAAGTTTGCTTTTCTTGTGAAATGATTCATAAAGTTATTAAAATTACTAGAAATTAAGTTCATTTAAGACTTAATTGAGATACTGATCATTTTTATTTAGAAACTATTAAACAATTTCTCAAAAATTTATGAATTTCATCGCATTTATCTGAGTTTTTATCAGTTTCTTATAATTAGAAAAGTAAATGAAAATCAGTTCTTGTTCTTTGGCTCATATTTGGATCACTTTTTGTCGTTTTCTTTTTATGGCTAATTTTAATGTTGAAAATTTTAATGTTTTTCCTAATCTACGTTTTAAAGAAAATCCAGTTTGATATAAAATAATGTTTCACTCAAAGCAATTAATAACAAAAGAGCAGTTCATTGTCTTGATATGCATTAATTTATTGTCATAAAAACTCAATCACTCTGAAAAGCCTTAATATAAAAATTTAAATATTTCTTATGCAATAGGAATACCTTTAATAGCTTCGAAAAAAAAGTAGAACAAGTCGCGGATGTTTTTGAATAGCACTTAAATTATTATAGTTAGTGTTGCACATAATTGACTTTCAGTCTTTATAAGTTTATTATAAGTTTAGTGTTTAATTTCTAACTCGGGCATCAAATTTAATTTATAATATCTGAAAATAGCAGTTGTAGTTATAATATGTTATACTATTAGTAAG
>JAQIWZ010000322.1:0-21644 GCA_034697245.1 Malaconothrus monodactylus | reverse complement strand
AATTGAAGTGTAATTGAAGTGTAATTGAAGTGTAATTGAAGTGTACAGATCAATGAGATAGAGATTATAAACTAACAATAGTATCATTAAGTCTTCAAACGAGAAATTTTATTCTATTTATTTAATTTTAATCAATAATAACAAAAATTATTTCTTTTCATAAAATTAACATTAATTTGACATAAATTAGTTGTCATTTTCAATGATTTTCAATTTGCAAATGCTTTCATTTAATATAAAAGCGTCACAAAATGCCTACACTTTTCATTAAAATCTTAATTAAACAAAATTCGTCACAACAATAATCATAGAATTATGAGAAATAGATGTTTTTTAGACTATTTGAAAAACTGATGCAATTCTATTGATTCCTCTCTCAAACATTTATTTAAGTTTCATATTTCCAAAATCTTGACTCAATTGTGACTGATTTTAATCTAATATGACTTTACATTCAGAAGATTATATTTTATTCAGTTTACATCAAAATATTGAATAACTTATCATTACTTTGATAAAAGAGAAAGGAGTTTCAAATTTTTCTCAAAAAACTTCATTTTTAACTCTAAATAAATCTATTGAATTTTGATAAACACTCAAATAAGTAAATATTATATAGGAATAAATCCTTTTTTAAAATAGTAATCATTTTGATAATAAAAACTTCTATTTCATTGTTAAAAAAATAGTTTCAATTCTTAGTTGTAAGTTTAAGTGGTTTGGGTGCAAACAATTTGTTATTATAGCAATAGTTTTCCAAACATAGTCACCTTTTGATTCGAGTGTTTAACGAGTTTTCTTATGAAGGAAAGCATGAAATTCACTTTTTTCATTGTATTCTTTGTTTATCTTTCAATTGGAAAAACTCTCACAATTATACTGTAAACGAGTTGTTTTCAAACTAAAAAGCATTGCCGACCAGTAAAAATAGGACTTCAAATTTACCTTTACTTTCTTTAAATTTAACACAAAAATTCAAGTGGAACAAATAGAAAAACACATTGAGAGCTTGATTCAAAAAATAATATTTCAATCAAATAAAACTCAATAAAACTAATTAGAAGAACGTATTCTCAAACTTTTATAATTAATTAGACTTAAATGTAATATAAACACATCCTTTCATGTTAAGGAATTGATGCTATTGTATGATTGAAAAATGTTTCAAAAATTGTGTAATTCAAAAGTAGTAAATTTATTTTCAATTTCACAATTATAACTTTGGCCCACCATTCTATTCTTTATACCATTATATATAGATTTAATTCTATTTCTCAACATCTTTTAATTTTTTCATCATTGATTATGTGCTTATTATTTTTCAATATTTGCACATCTCGTTGGCTATTATTAATATGAGGCCCACTTAAGAGATATCAAATCTATTGGTGCTTTCGAACAGTTTATTTGACACTCAAAGCGAATGCTTCATAAAGTTGTTCAAACAAACCTTTGTCTGCCTGTCTTTGTCAGGTTCTTCAATAATAAGATCAATGCCCTTGCTCTACAAAAAAAGAATAACGGAAACAGTGGTCAGTATTTACAGCTTAAAAAATGCCAAAAATGAGCTGTAATTTCATTTTTAGAAGAAAAGTCTAATTTAATTGTTATGCAACAAATTTAATGTTAATTTCATGAAATTTTGTTTATAAAATATAATTAGTTCGAGTCATTACTATTATGTAACACATTATGTTTGATTCGCTTTGTGTCAATTTCAAGGGCGAATAATATGGATATTAATTTATTTTAATTTGTTTTAAACAAAAAAGCAAATATAAAAACTGGAGCAAAACTTCTAATTTTGAATTATTCAATACTCGGTCTTTACAAGCAATTGTTGATATTTTTATTATAGGAAGTTTTCAAAATTTGCAAAATGATTTTCAAAAACGTAAGACGTTTTGAGCCAATTTTTAAACTAGAGTTTATTGACTGAAAGTTTTGAGGAGCTTTTTTTAAATTGTTTCAGTTTTTCATCTTTGCTCCACTAATCGGTGCTATACTTTCACAAGAGATCGATAATAATAATACAGCTAATACTGAGTTATCCTATGATGACGACGACATTTATGAAGAAGAATTAGAACCGGCAGCTTCTCTTACGTTCAAAGACTTAAGCGTCTCCGAGTCGGCAATAATAGGCGCTGGTGCTGGAAAAGCTGGTGCCGGCAAAGCCGGCTTCAAGAAGGGTGGAGTCGCCGGTAATTTTTCCAAAATCTCTTTCTCATTGAACTAATGAAAATTTTTTCAGGCTTTAAGTTTGGCAAAAAGGGTGTAGCTGTTGGAGGTATGTGTGAGAAACAGTTACGTAGTTCTCTATTCAATATCAAATGTGTAATACAGGTGCCAAAGGGGGCAAAAAAGGAACATTCGCTGCTGGAGGAATAATAAAAGCTGGATTTCTTAAGAAAGGAGGTAAAGGGGCAACTTTTGGTGGCGCCGCCGGTAAGTTTGCCAAATTCGGTAAAAAGGGTGGATTTAAAAAAATCGGTGGCGCCGGATTCAGTAAAAAGTTTGGTGTTGTCAAGAAATTTGGTTCAGTTCAAGGATTCAAGTTCGGTAAAGCAGGTGGTTTTGGTTTAGCTGGTGGCGCAGCCGGTGCTTTCGGTAGATTAATGGACAACTTTCTTATTTAACAAATATTCATTTGATTTGTTTATCTATTTTTAGGTAAAAAAGGTGGTAAATTCGGTGTTGCCGGATTAGGTGCAGCTAAAAAAATAGCCAAAGGTAAACAAATAAGTCTAATTTTCTCTCATTTTTTCACTTAGTTTATATAACTTCCACTTTTAATATATAATTTATTTTAATTGCAAATAAGACCATCATTACAAATATTAATTTATAACTCTTTAAAAGATGGCTTTAGACTCACTCATAAATTGCAACATTTATTCAAATATTAAATTTCAATAACGTTAAGTTTTGAATTTGTTAATTTTGCGATTAAATAAATAATCCTTTATATTCTAGTGGTAACTAATTTTCTAAAATTAACTAAATTGAAGACTAAATTTATCATAGATTTAAGTTAAGCTAATTTTGGGGGTTATTTCATTCCCTTTATAGTAGACTAACTATCGATGCAAACCATTCAACAAACTATTACACAACTTATCATTTCATTCATCATTTAAATAAATATTTTCTTTCTTAGGCGGCAAAAAAGGTTTTGTAGGCGTTGGAGGGGCTAAAGGTGGCAAAAAAGCCTTTGCGGCAGGAGGTGCAGCTTTCAAAAAGGGAGGCGCCGCCGGATTTAAAGCAGCTAAAAAGGTTGCTAAAGCTGGTAAAGGACTTGGCAAATAAATTTCAAAATCAGTTTACTTAATACCTATTCTGTATGAGATCTTATTTATTAAAAAAGTTTATTAATCTTTTAACAAAACTTATTTGAGATAATAAATAAATCTTAAAATATATTCTAATTTTATATAATTTATTTCAATTCTTCAATTATAACTAAAGCGCAGATTTTGCTTATATGCTTCAATTCTTGCTTATTTGCTTCAAATTGAGGTTTTTCACAAATGCTTCAAATACAGTTTTCACAAATTTATGCTTAATTTAACGTATTTGAGCCAAATTTTGGGCAAAATATAACTTCTCACTTATAAATTATTTTTGACAATTATTTTTGATGATATACTTTTCTTTTAAAATTTTGCCATAATTTTGATCGCATTGATCGCATTTGATCGCTTTTGCTCAAAATGTACTCTATCTGAAAAAATATGAGCTTTTGTTTCATAAAACTACTCTATAAATTAGCATTAATTTTCAATCTTAAACTTAAAACTTAGCAAATTTTCAAGTTTAAAATACCTTTTTTAATGTCAAATTTGAGATAAAGGGTCTTTATTTTGACGCTTATTTTGCCAAATTTTGTTGCATTTTTAAGCGCTTTTTTTATTTTTTCCGTGCTTATTACTCGTGCTTTAATTATAACTTTGGCAAAAAACTCATTTCCTTTATATGTCTAAACTCTAAACCCAAATATTTGGAAAATAGTTTATGCTTTCAGTTTATTGTTTAACATTTTTTATTTAATATCATTTAAGTTTAATTTAATGTTTTCTTATTAATATATAGTACCGGTATATGTAATGCTGTTGTATTGTAACCAAATCAAAAACTAATTGTGGAACAAAAAAAATTGCGTTCATTATTACAAATAGTGAACGAAAGAAAATATAACCATAAAATATAACCATTTGCTCTAATGAAAGGAAGCAAAAAACTTCTATTTCATTTTAAATATTAATTTTGTGTCTAAATTCTATGCTTAAACACTACGGCCGTGACATGAAAACGGAAGAGTACTTTTACTCACGCTTTCTTACCTTAGCTTAACTCTCATTATAAAGTTATTATTCCAATTACTCAAACACGTAATCATTGAATTTGAAATACTTTTTTAAGACTTGTTCAAAATATGCCAAATGTTCAGACTATTAATCAGTCAAATAAATCAAAGTTTAGACCAAAATCAGAGTCAAAAAAAAGTTTTCTATAAATTAATCATTTGCTTCGAATTGTTCCCACGAACAAATTGGTTGATGCCTTCAATGCACTACTTGTGGAGTTTAGACCAGGTTTTCCATTCACAATGGTCGTGTTGGTAGGGTTTAGCCCCCTGCAAAAAAGGTTGTAGCTAATTTTTTTTAGTAATGCAAAACACATTTTTAACTCAAAAAAATTCTATTTCGTATACAGTAATCATCTATTTCTCACATTTTTGACGCTATATCTCAATAATTAAGTGGAATAAAAATTACTTAAAGCTTATGTTTCAAAATAATAGATTTTGGCGAAGAACTATTTTTAGTATAATTACATTCAAAATTACTATTATTATTATTATTTTTTTTATCAGTTCAATAGTTAAGAATTCAATTGACTCTCAAATGAATTTCTCTCTTCATATGATTTTTCTTTTGGAAAAATTGCATCAAAATGTAAACAAAAAAGTCATTATCCCTCATCTGTGAACTGCCGAAAGCGTATTGAGCGATCTAATTACGCATTCGTGTCTGATCTAAAAAAATAATATAATTTAATATTTCTAATGTTAAAATTTCTTTTCCTCTGCTTTTGAACTATTGAAACCCAAAAGCCTCAAGGGATCAAAATATTTCTTCAATTCAAAAACAATTGAATCAATTTGAGAAAAGAACTTTATATTAAGAGAATCTTCTTTAAAAACGGTTAAGTTTTCACTCAATCATATAAGAAATTAGAGCGAGCCGTTCAAATTTGGTCCTTCAAAGAACGGTAAAATATGATACTTTTATAGCCGCTATAGTGCTGTGTTAATCAAAACAAATCTTCTCCCATTGGAAAGCATTGTTGACATTTTTCTAGTGGTAACTTCGCCACTGGTCACTTTTCACAAAAATTTTTTACCCTATGGCCCCCTCCATGTCATACTGGTTCTGATGATACCGGTTTTAAGTCTGTATTATGTCCAGGGGCCGAGTCTATAAAGGGTCACACACACATACAATAAGGATATTATAATACTGTATAGATGTATAGATATATAGAGGATAACATATTTTTTATTATATTTCAAAATAATTAGCAAATATGATTTTTATGAAAAAATGCCTTTCAAAATAGGCTCTATTTATTGAACTTTATTATCCTATAACACTGGATCAGTCAGACCTCAAATTTACTGATTTATCTGTGATTATTTGGTGAAACACTTGATCTGAGCTCAAATCTTGATTTTACTATTGATTTGAACATAACTTTTATCTTTAACTTAAATTTAATGCCTCTAATTGTCTTTGTCTTAAATGGTTTTTATGTTCAAAAATGCACTTTAATAAAACTTGACTTCAAATAAATTGAAAATTGAATAGTTAACCAATAATTAAATATGGCTTTTCGGTATATTGCTTCAAAAATGATTAAATCTTTATTATTTTCAATGATTATACTTTAATAAAATAATAAAAAATATAATTTCTTTCAACAATTTGATGATTTTAATGAAAATCAATATAATATTTAATGGACTTATTTGTAAAGCTCAAAAATAAAAGATTACATATGATATAATTGAGCCCAATATACAAACACTAAAGATCAGCAATATTTTTAACAGAATCTATATGAATATCCTCTAGTTTTTTAAATTTGTTAAAACGTTTTCTATGATTTTATTTCATTTGAAATTACATCAATTCAAACGTTTATTCAAATGTTCTCCTCTTTCATGTGATATAGAAAAAAAAATCAAAAAAAAGCATTAATTTTATTTAGCTTCTGATAAAAAGACCGATTCTTTAATGGACACGAACTCAAAAAAATGATGACATACTTAGATATGTATTAATAATATAGGAAAAAATAAGAATCATATTATTTGAAAAGTTTCAGCTTCTTTTTTCAAAGTATTCTCACTCCTTTTTTGACACTCATAACACGTGCAATTTTTTTGATATCTCTTATAACAAATATTTGACAACAATTAATATGAAAATAAAACAAAAGAGATTTATTAGATTTAAAACTATTTACATGAAAGCAATCTCTTTTGTTTCGTAGTAATACTAAAACAATAATAATAATAAGTTCATTAAAAAAAGATTAATTTTGTATTTGAAATAATAACTAATAACTAGTTTAGGTCACAATTATTTTGGAAACAATTTAAATAACTAATGGTTAAGTTAGTTATCCATTAATACCACCGGTTAAATAAGACATTAGGGATCGAAATCCTTTAATAGGATTGAGATTTAGTAAGTTTGACAAAACAGGATTATTGCTATTTGGTGCTATTTGAGCACCAACTGGTTCGGAAGCAGCTGCTCTATATCCATACTGTGATCTAAAACCTTGGCCAGTGGCTGAATACGGAACTCGAGGTCTAATAGGTCTCGCTCTTACTGGTGATGAATGTCCTCCTATACCATTAAAACTGGGAAATGGACCACTTCCTGAGTAGGGAATGTCGAGTGCTGGAGACGCATGTGCTCCGTGTCCGCCGCCATATGGAGGAGCTATCATGGAAGGAGCAATTGGTCTCCTCATTGAGTCCAAATTCAATTGAGCGATCACTGACTCGTCGAGTCCAACATCCCGTGGATTATAACTGGCTCCAGGAGGCAGACCACTGTCGTGGCCCTTGTAAGCAGCACCTACTGAATTATACGGTGAATTCGGTGATACGGAATACCATGGATTACAATTCCATGGATAACAATCGTAGGCAAGTTTATTATTATTATGACTAATATTCTTACCATAATCAGTGTCTTCGTTGTCCAGATCTTTATCTTCTTCATCGTTGGCCATATTTCCATAATCCTTGAGATATCCGGCATTATCTTCTACTGATTTATCATAAGAAGGTCTATCGAAAGCTGGTTTTCGGTAGCCACTAATACCTTGCAGTCGTTTTCCATGTCCACCAGCAGGTCCTCTATATCCATCGCCACCATCAGGTCCTCTATATCCATCGCCACCATCAGGTCCTCTATATCCATCGCCACCAGCAGGTCCTCTATATCCATCGCCACCAGCAGGTCCTCTATATCCATCGCCACCATCAGGTCCTCTATATCCATCGCCACCAGCTGGTCCTCTATATCCATCGCCACCAGTAGGTCCTCTATATCCATCGCCACCATAATTAACTTCACCATGAGGTCCATCACCGCCATTATCTCTGACATACATTTGACCAACAGTTTCGCCGCCATTACCAAAATGAGGTCTTCGAAGATCACCACTATTACCTCTACCATAGGCTCCATTTCCTGCTCCATAACGTGGGCCTTCTTCAACATAATCTTCCTCCTGTTTTCCTCTATTACCATAATTACGGGGTCCTCTATTCTGTCCATAACCTTCAGGCCCATAGCCGCCCGTCTGTTTAAAATTTTCTTCATTCAATGGTATGAAACCGTATTCGAATTCTTGTTGCTTTAGAAGTTGCGGACCTCTTTGATAGGCAGGACCTCTTTCGGGATTATATTTGGGTTCGATTGCGTTGATTTGATTGCGATAGCCACCAGGTCTATAATTTTCTCCAATCATTGGTTTTTGTTCACTTATTGCCCCTCTATTATAAGTTTTGTCATTTTCGTTACTTCCACTGTAAGAATTATCTTCATCTGAAGCGAAATTATTCTTTTCTCCGCTATATTTCTGTCCATTACTTCCCTGATCATAACCTTCAGCCGAGTCGTGTTCTCTATCATTATAAGAATCAGAATTTTTTTCTTTTTCTGCGCCATAATTAACATTTTGACCGTCGTTAGCATAAGACTGAACACCACTTTGAGGCGCATAGTGCTGAGCACCATTTTGCTCAACACCACTTTGCTCAACGCTAACACTATACCCATTGGGTCTTTGTTGTTGTTCGTCTTGTTTTAAGCCATCATACACTGGAGGCATTAGCGATGATAGTGGAGGTGATGGCGGAGAGAATGCGTTCGGCTGTGCAATCATTGATGGCGGAGAGAATGCGTTCGGCGGTGCAATCAATGATGGCGTATAACCGCTTGGTCTATAGTTTTTGTATTGTGGTCTCGGCTGTAATTTAGATCAAGTTTTCAATCTTTAAAAATTGTTTAGAAATAAACTTTCAAACAATAAGGGAATCAATTATTAAGGAAACAGACATTTGAATCATTTTTAGATTAAACTATAATAAATAGTCTAAATTCTAATGTCTAAAAAATAGACTTTTAATCCTAATTTATACAGTAATAAACGAAATACTTTGAATTGTTATTAGGAAATAACTCATTATACAAGCTTTGATACATATTTACAAATAAAATACAATATAACGAAATATCAAAGAGTTCAATCCTATCAAAACTAACATACATTTTAGAAGCTTTATCGACAAATAAATCACATGCAAACAAACGGTACTTAATTTTAATTTTATTAAAATCCATAAACACTTACTTGAGTTCTGGATCCGTAAAACATCTGAGAATATCCTTCTTTTTGTCCACCTCCGTATTCACCCTTCTCTTCAATGACCTGAACGTGTGCCTGAACTGGCGAATAGCCAGTTCTTGGCCCTTCTTGAGCTCC
The DNA here is from genome assembly GCA_034697245.1 of Malaconothrus monodactylus. Classification (NCBI taxonomy): domain Eukaryota; kingdom Metazoa; phylum Arthropoda; class Arachnida; order Sarcoptiformes; family Malaconothridae; genus Malaconothrus; species Malaconothrus monodactylus. The sequence continues at coordinate 12,572 of JAQIWZ010000322.1, read as the reverse complement.
ATTACCATAACTCTGCTTAACTTCTTGAAGTTGTTCCTCTTGTTGTACAGGTCTTTGATATCCTCCAGAATATTGATCTTTCGATTGACTTTGAGGTAAATAACCGGCCGAATTATAGATGGGGTCTGAATTGTAATTCGATTGCTGTTCTCTGGCATAACTTCCACCCGGATTTCCCTGAACTGCTTTTTCATATTCATGTTCCGTATCTGTTGGTGTATTTCCTGTTTGTTCGTTAGGTTTCTTGTAAACAATAGGCATTATAGTCCTTGTATGCGATACTATCTTAACATCAGGTGAACTATAAGTAGAGCTAATACCAGGCGACGAAACTATTGGCGATGAATAAGCTGATGGTTTATCTCTTTGTTGTTCATACGAAGCATCATTTAGTTGTCTTTTTGGGTAATCGTCTTCTGCTACATCTTCTGATTGAGCCTGTCGTATATAAGACTTTTGGTCATAAACCTGTTGTTCTGGAGTCTCATATGCCTGTTGTTGACTCGCCGGCGCGTTCACATCATATCGAGTATTAGTGACATCGACCGGTCGGTAAACTGTTATCGGATCTTCATTTACGGCAGGTCTTTGTTGCTGTGAGTATTGGTTGCCATAGGGACCCCCGATATCTACTTCCACAGGACCTGCTCTTTGGTCCAAATAAACAGAATTATACTGCGTTTGTGTGTTTTGATTGGACGGCAAAGATTCGAGCGAATCGCCATCATTTGATTTCAGTTCTTTGGCTGATTCTTCTGCTGTTGCCGTCACTTTTTTTATGTCTCCGTTTTGGTTGGCTTCTAGTGGTTTTTCATCGCTTCTAACCGATGCCACCATTAGTGAAATGGCCAAAAGTAACTATAGATTTAATTTTTTAAACACAAAATTACTCATACTTTTAAGCTATTTATGTCTTGATTTGAAATAAGCTAAAGTTAAATTGAAATCTTCAAATATCTTGACTGCATTGTTGTTCATAGAAAAAGTTTCGAATTCAATTTAGATTATTTTTAAAGTTATGCTCAATTGATTTATTCTCATAGCTTTTGTCAATTTTGAAAGTTATTTCAAGTAATCATTGTTGATGTGCACATGTTTTTCAACCGAAATCTTTTTTTGCTTCAATCGTTTGCATTCATTATAGAAATTTTCCCAAAAAAGAAAATATTAAATATGAAATTATTCAGATGTTTAATTGAAGAATCGTGTCATCAAATGCTATTAAACTAATAATAGGGTTTTTAATTCAAACTCGATTAGACGTGGAAAAAAAACTAAAGATAAGTAATATTAAAAAAAAAGTTTCAATTCCTTTTAAAAACGCAATCATTATTATTATCAGAGCTGAAGTTTTGAGTCAAAACTTTTGACCCAATTTTATTCGTTAAAACATTTAAACTTAGTAAACACTATAATAAATCTACATATTTATAGCTTATCTTTTGGTAATGACCAACATTTCAGACGCTTTTAAGAATTCATTTAAAATTCAGACTTTTACCTCATTTTTTTGCATAAAATGTTCTTTTGTTTGCTTAAAAAATTTGCTTTTTTAGACTAGTCTTCCAAACTTGTCCGTAATAATAGGAAAAAACTTTCCACTCGATTGTTTTGAAGATAAGAAAATTACTTCAAATCATTCATTTGTGACATTTTTTCGTTACTTTTTGCTCAAAAAAAGATTATGTTCAAAAATTTTGAAAAAAATTAAATTTTTAAATCTATGTTCAAACTATTATTTTTGCCATAATGTACAGTACAGTCTCTACTGTATTACTGAATTCAATTTATAGTTCACTTTAAGAGAATATATATATATATATTTTTCACTTCATCAAAAGTGAATCATATATCGATACTTAAAAATAAGCATAATTTATATTCAGGAAAAAACGTGCTCTAATGCTTATTGAGTTTACAAAATTGAATATATCAAACTTTAACTATTTATTCTGTTATTTAGGTCTCAAATATTAATTAAGTAAAAGTTTAAAATAAGAAACAAAATAAATCGCATTCATTCTATAATCTACGCAATAATTAAAGTATAAAAACAAAAATAATAAATAAAGATTAACACATTTTTGAATTTTAAATAAGTTTTAGAATATCAAATTCATCAGGTTTTATGCACTTAAGAGTTAATTAAGAAAATTTTTCATCATTAATATTAATCAAAATCCTCTAACAAAACAAAAATAAAACTAATTTCTTCAATTTTTTACGTTTTCGAATAAAATTCATAAGTCATTGATCTCAAACTAGAAATTGTTTCCGCAAACATTTTTGCCCTTGATTTCAATTTTCTAGTAAATCATTCAATTTCATTCAATTTGATCTCTCAATATTTTTTTGTTATACTTATTAAGTTATGTTATTATGTTATCCTAATTAAGACCTCCCGAATTTTTCTAAAGCTTTATCACTTTTTTGTTTAGAGCCAAGAATAATATGTGAGCTATAGATTTGAATTTGAGAAATTAAAAATTGCTCATCTATTATTTGAGTGATATTTACACTCTGGCAAAATTTGACGCTCAACGCGCGCAACGTATTTATCAATAACATATTTGAGAAAATGTTTAGAAACAATATTTAAGTCATTTTATTTAATGTGATTTCATTTACTTACTGTTATAAAATTCATTTTAAATAAATACGACGATCGACTTCAAATTCTTAAAAGTATTTAATCCAAAAAATAGAGGCACTTCTTTTTGGCACAAAATAGTTTTATATTTTAATAGATAAATGGAGAAAGTCTTCGTTACTTCAGAAGCACTCAATTTTTGAAACAGAAGAAAAAACTTTTTATCACTTTTAAGTCATTCAAACTTATTATAAAATTGATATGAGATAAATAAAAGTTAATTCGATCACTTCTCAAAACTTATCATTTGAATATTTTTTGCTTATACTTGTGCTGTAGAAAAATTTGAAACTAATTTCTCTCTTTTCACTCGCATTCACATTATTAGATAACTTAGAACTGAATAATAAGAGAGATAGAGAGAGAATGTAATAATATTGAAAATATTGTTATACTCTCTGTCGTATAACAACCACTGAAAAGAGCAAACTTTCTTGTCCGGTGTCTCAAATTAAACTAATGCTCTCTCAAATTGGGTGCTCTCATTTTGTTGTTATCCCAAATACAGACACTCTAAGAGCACACACAACATACCACACGACTTGAATCTCTAAAAAAGGCCCAAAGATCTCAATTGTGAGAGAGTGGTAGCGGTTTTTCAACCAGATAAAAATGATGACTCGATGGCCCGCAATTCGCTACTCGCTCGAAAAGTTCACTCCACTGTTGTTACTATTTATACAACATTTAGTGCAATAGAATTGCATAATGAAAAAATACACATAGAGAACATAACACAGTGAAGCGCGCACCTCAACAGTTAATATAATACACTTAATTATTTAGCCTAAGGTAAGGGCTGGTTAACGGCTATATTTTTCAAATGACGCGTCTCTCTGCTAAAAATGACATTAAAGCCGGCGATAAAGGCTCACGAGTAGAAGAAAAGAGATAAATATTCATAAAAAACTTTATTAACTCAAAAATTAGAGAATTAATAGGGGAATAAATTCTTGAAAATATTTTTAAATATTTATTGTAGACTTTTATTTTAAATCTATTGATTGAAATTTTATTTTTAACGAAAGAATTGATATTATTTTTATATTTGTAATATTAAGTTTGTATTGAGTTTATTATAAAAATTTAAAATAATCTAGCAAAAAATACAAAAATCTTCCTAAAAAATTATTCTGTCGATGTTTTTGCACAAATTTCAGTAATTCATAGAATTTTATTATTTGAGGAAAAACTAATTTCAAATAAAAGATATTTTTTGTGTCAAAATACGGTTAAATTAATGCAATAGCGATGAATTATTTTTATTTTTTCAAAGCAAACTTTAATATAATATGCAATAAGTCCAATGGCTCATCATCTCTTCCAGAAAATGATACAAAACAGTTGCGTAACCAAAACAAACGTCTTATCCGTCCTCAAAAAAATGATACTTTCATATCAAACTCCAATATTAAATCAAATTTTTGATTTAATTATTTTATTGAATACTTCCTTCTTCTTTATTACTGTTGAATTGTTGAATTTTGAATAAAACTGTAATATTGTCTATTTATTAGCAAAGGATACGCTTCTGGTGATTTCTGTCTGTTCTAAATTTAGTTGAAACATAGCTGAGGGCACTTTCTTTAAAACGTGATATAGGAGTCAGAATTGCCCGAAAAAATATCATTTCAGTCATCGGCCGTTGAGTACAGCCTTTTTCTGCTAACAAACACACTTTATGTGATCTATTGCTTGAATATAAGATTTCTAGCGGTGAAATACTAAAAGTTTATAATCATATATTTTCCAATTATAGCATTTGATTTAATGCACACAATTATATATTTTTGATCTCAAAATTTCTAATTAGCTAAATAGCAATCACTCGTTGTGCCCTCGAGTGCAGTATCAAATCATGCGAACATGCAGTATATGTAGAGTTGGTTGCTTTAAAAACAAGTCTTTTTAAACATTACAAATTATAAATGTTTTTCTTAAAATGTGATCAACAAATTCTTTGCACATTTGCAAAATAAACAGCTCAATTCATTGATCTCTAGCTTTAAGACGATTCTTCAGCCTTCAGGCAAGTGGAAAACCTGGATTCTAAAAACCTAAGTTTTGTTGACTGGCATTTCAAAATGATTTCAGTTATTACAAAAAATCAACCATTTCATAGATGTATCAAAACATATTCCACAACAAAACCACACAATCCTTTATAATGCCTGGTCTCATAAAAGACCCATCATTTGAGTGAAGCACTTATTTGCCTCACTTCACACACTTACCTCTTGTTAAATAAATGCAACTCAACAGAACTCAACAGATCCACATTTTGATTTTAATTTACCAACAATTTATTCATATAATTTATTATAGCTATATTCATAGTTTCATTTGTTCATAACTTTTGATTTCTAAATTTCTAAATTTACAGTAATTACTAATAAATATCGATTAACTTCTATATACTTATAAGACTTAAACATTTCTTTATCTCCAATACAAATAAGTATTGACTCGTAAGAAAGCTTATTATTTAATTTATTATTTTATTTCAAACAATTAGTGTCCAATTATTGTTAAATAATTACTAGAGTTCTAGATTTAAGTCTAACAATTTTTTCTCTTGTTACTTTTGAATGAGAGTTTTATTTTATTGTTTGAAATCAGTTCACTTGAAAAAAGCTCATTCAAGCTATTTATAAATTCATTGAAAGTTAAATTAACTCATTTTTGAGTTTATTGAATGAGGAATGAGGAGACATTTTAATTTTGCTCTTTTAAGGTATCAAAAGAAAGGTCTTCAGAAAGAAAAACTAAAAACAGAAATCATTGGTTCTAAAACTGTTCAAAAGACATATTGCTATAAAGATCTATTAGTAAAACGTAGTGATGTATAGCTTAGAGATTTATCTTTTGTTTTGTCTCCGTCTTAATCTTATTTTAAGGATTTTAATTGTGCTTATCTTATTCTTAGTCTTAGTTATTCCTTTTCAGTATTTATCGCATAATATCGCATAAAATTGTTGTTATTACAGTCGAGAATAATAAAATTTACTTTCAATATATTTTAAATGTAATTATTTTTAATTTTAGTCAAAATTAAAAAGTTCTTTATAATCAATTATATGACAGTATTTGTATCGAAACTTTTGACTTTGTCTTAATTTTAATCTTAAGCTATACTACACTTACTCTATTTTATTTGTTATTATTATTTATATATATATTTAAATTTGATTTAATTTTAAGTTTCGATATCATGAAAGGTTGACAGCTTTTTCTCCTTTTCGTGTCTAATAGCTCTTATGTTATTTAAATCCGAGCCAATTAAACACTCTATCGCCTGATTCACTATCGAAATGGAAATAATGAATGCCATAATTGTTGAATAAAATAATAGTAATCTCTGTATATTAATAATAATACATTTGTGAACCCTTTCAAAATTGAATGTAACAATATTTTAAAAAATAGCAACATTTTTCCTAAGTGACAGCTATTTTAAGTGTAACATTATATAAAATTAAAAATAGCATAAATACTAAATCCCACACTCTTTTCTATTTAATTATTATTCCCACTTATATTGAAATGACATATAATCAAGCATTTGCTTTCATTAGAGATCCATTAATAGTAACTTTAACGCCAATTTTCGTTTCCTTCATATCCTTCAGTTATTAATTCATAAAATTTCTTTTTTCTTTTTGTAAACTATTTTTATTTTCACTTAAGATTTTCTAAATTAAACGTTAGATAGCTTTTCACTTTCGAAAATATTTTTTTTTCCAATACTTATTTTGACTTAAATTACAATTTTTTAATCTTAGCTAAACCTAAGAATATTTATGTATTTGTTTCATAACACTTATCAAGCTATTTATGCAAATGAACTGCAATTAACTTTTAGTAATTATTAATTACTTACTTTTTTAATTGATTCTAATAGCCTGTTAAAAAGATTAGCAGTTTGTTTAATGTATTTGCGCGAAATGCTTTTAAGCCAAATTTCCTGAAACTTTTTGCTCAACTTAATTGAGAAAATGCTATTTCGCCATCTAATTGCCTCATATCAAAACAATAGACAGTTAATGCTTAAAAATAACTATAAACAACTGTCATCTAAAACAATAAATTAAAAATTAAATTTATTAATAAAATTGCTCTCAAGTAAATTTAATCAATTTTTTGAACGCTACTATATAACTACACTTCAAAATCATTTATTCCAGTTATTATCATGTTAATATTTTATTTAATATCAGATAAGATTTAAATAATTTAAAGCAGTGGTTCTCAAACTTTTTGGATTCACGGATCAATTCTTATCAAAATTATATTAATATATATTTTTTGTTTGCTTCAAATTAGAGATTATTTAGAGATTATTGTGATGGATGTGCCTCTTTTTAATACATAATTGTTCAATTCTAGGGTTTACTTTACTTAAATCTATTCTTAATCTATCCCAAAATTTCTATATTACAGTTTAGAACAACAGTCGACTCGACACAATCAAAAAGTTATGTTATAGAAGAATAATTATTACAGTTTTATTATAAAGATCACTGCATTCATTTATAGTCACTAATAATAAATCCGACCTTTTTTTAATGACAGCAAAGTTTTTAAGTTAAGATTTGTTAAAACTAATGCTACCGATCGCTTAGTACTCTGAATTGTCAAATCTCTGCCGATCATTATTTAGCAGCCAAGGATCAATCGAGTTTGAGAAGCGTTCATTTAAATTATAATAAATGAGACAATATTGAAAAAAATTAGTTCACTTTTTACTACAAATTAGTTCATATTTTATGACATGAGTTTCCACTTTCAATATAACTTTTTAGAAATTAATTTATCCTTTTCTAACTATTTAAGTGTCATTAAAAAAGAAAACTCATTAATATGAAATTTTGATCTCACATTTGCTTAAAAAGTGTTTTATTTAAATAACTTCAAAATTATTTTAATTTTTAAATAACTTCAAAATAAGTATTCTATTCATAACTTTTCATTGATTTTTGACATGAAAAGAAGAAAATGAGAGTAGATCTTAACCAACAATAATCAATAACAATTCAAACCTTTCAATCAAATTGATATTTAGGTTAAAAACCTGATCACTTTTTTTTAATTGAAACTCAAGTCGAAAGAGAAACTGATCAGACATTCGAGTCCTTAAACAACTTTTTTTCATCAAACAATTTCCTAAATTACAATCAGGAACTTTTATTTAGCCTTTTATTATTGCTATTATTATTTTCATTGAAATTATTTTTAATAAGATTTTTTTCTTGAATGCAAAGCCCTTTACACTATTCAAAGATAGATCTTTCCTTATATATAATATAATATTTGATTTGAAAATTGTCTTCTTTTGATAGTAATGAAAAGATTTATTTATTATTTTTATTATTTAAAAAATATGATTTGCTTAAATATTTAGTGATTTTGTAGAATTGAAATCGACAAAAAATGTTACATAACTGCAAGTATTATAATGTAAACAAAAATACCAAATACCAAATTCAATGAATTCAATAAGTTGGCAATAACAATAATTCTCTAACAGTGCTGTTAGAGAACTCTCTAATAATTCTCTCACAGTATTCCCAAATGTAATCTTCAACCAATTCTTTTTCAATCTCTTCCTTAGCTATAAGAGTTCACCATTCTTAAATGACCCCATTCTTAAAATCATTTGTGGACTTCAATGATCAACATTAGGTTTGAGAGTTCATTATCAATAACTAACTGTTTCAATGATTTAAGCTATAAACAAGTGAATGCAATTAATGATGCTTATGATCACTTATGTTTGTTAAGAGTAAAAGTTTATTAAGAGACTTTATTAAGAGTTTATTATTAAGAGACTATTTATGCATTTGTGGAACCAAACAGAACCAAATATTTGTAAGCACTGCTCAAACCTAATCAAATTTGAACAGTTGGATCTCAAAATGAGAGATATTCAAAAAATTGATTCTTTTTTCTTACAATTTCAAAAGAGATACAATTTATCGACTAATTGGGGTCAGAGTGAAAGGTTCGTTCAATCTTTTCTCTTACGCTCTCAAACATTTGAGACTGTCTTTTCAATTATTCTTTTGCGTCGATATTGTGGAAAACCCTTTTATTTGATACAAAAAATTAATAACAAGAGATGTATAGAACAAACAAATTAGAATAATAAAAAATTGTTACAATGAGGAGAAGCAAGTATTAAATCTTTTGAAACCGGTATTTTATTCATATTCTAAGTTATAAAGTTTTTTTTGAATACAACACAACATACTATGGTTTTAGAGAATGCCATTCAATCAGATTATTTTCATACACGCCTTGCTTTAATTTTTTTTTATTTATGTACTCAAATATTTGAAGAATTTTAATTGTTATTAATTATATTTATGACTATTACCGGTACTATTATTATTGCAAACTTTTCTTCTATTTTTCAAGTTTATTCGGAACATTATTACATCATTTCAATAAAATATTATTACCTGTTTTGCAAGAAGTGGGATAAATGAGTTCAAACGGATAGCACCGCAAATCTTATATAATTTAATGTATTAAGTATTGAGCCAAAAATAAGTTACAAAATCATGCATAAAAATCATGAGATTTATGTTCACATACCATGATTTTTGAAATTTTTTTCTCCCATTTATAAATGATTATTTTATTCAGTTTTTAAGTCAAATTAATTTTGTTTTCTAGCAATTTTGGCAAAAAATAGTTTCTAACAACTTGAAAAGAGGAAACTTATGATAATAACTTAAATTTTAACTTTAAAATGCAATTCTAACTTCAATATTGTAAATAATGAACATTTTTCTTTTAGATATTCGATTAATTATAAATACAATTAAACACTATAATATCGATTGATTATATGTAAACAAATAAACTTGAATGGACTTGTATTTTTGGCTCATCATATTAGCTCATCATGGACTCAGTCTATTGAACTGAGGGCTTAGATCAACTCTACTTAGTTATGGTTTTTCATTCAAAATTGACGAATAAAACATTTTTAGATCTTCGAATTCTATTATTGTGAGAATTGCATTTTTTGACACAAAGAGTTGCCTAATTGAATAATTGACTTCATTTGACGAAAAAAATTTTCCTTTCATAAAAAGAACTCAGCTAAAGCTGAAGTAAGCTCAAATTTAGGTCAGCTCTGCTCATACTAAGGGTAACTGAGCTAACAAAATGACTAACAAAAGAGACGCACAATATAGAAATTTAGTTACAATTACAGAGTTGAGGCGAGTGTCTCATTCAATTTAATGCACTGTACGAACTATTCAACTTTAACGCTAAATAATTAAAAAATAGTTCGCTATTTTCTTTCACAATGGTTTCTTCAGATTTAGAAAGTTTATATTTAAAAAGTTATCGATGGATTTGACTCAAATCCTTCACTTTGTATCTTTCAGCGATCATTTTTTTCAATTTTCAACTTTTAAATAATGTAAAGCAATATTTTACAAATTTTTATGGAAAAGTTTAGGAATCATGACCTGAGGATCTGGGGTCACACTAATTCAGCTCGAGTTTAAATTAAATTTTGTGCAAAACATTTATTATTGCTTTTATAGCACAATAATTTTGTATCTCTTTAAAATCCAGTCTTCAAAATGCAAACGAGATTTACTTAAAGGCTTTCATTAAGAGAAGCTATTTCTAAGAAAAACATTTAATTAGTATCACTTTATATTAGGGCATCAATTATATAACTTGTTATTTTTTGAGGCAAATGGAATATAAAATTAAAAATATATTTTTCTGATCAACATTTTTATAAACAAGATTCTCATCATATTTATCGTTTGAGGCCAATGTCCTAATAAAAGGCTTTTTGATTCGGCAAAAATCACTTCATTGCCAATGTCTATATTTAGGTGAAAATGACTTTTTTGCGCATTTCATGTTATCTCTGTTTTGCATTACTTTGAGAAACTACGATTTAGTTGATCACACTATCACATTAACATTTTAGTTGATCATACTAACATCTTAGTTGATCATACTAACATTTTAGTTTCTAGAATATATCAAATAAGAAAAAAAGTAACATTAATATTAAGCCTCATAACCATTGTCGGGCATTAGGTTCACATATTTATGAAGGCCGTTCAAAATTTTAAAACTTTTTAATTAATTAAAATTCATCGCTTTTTTGAGAAAATTTTTTTAAACTTGAATTTATGAGGAAAAAAATCCAAAATTTTCAGTCACAAAAATAGTGAAAATATAGTTTATTAGTTCTTATTAATAGATTGAATTTTTAATTTATTGAAATTAAGTTTAGCTATAAGTTATAGCCTATATGTAAATAATCGAATAATTTATTCAATAATAATTCATCAAATCCTGCAAAATGCATAAAATCTAATATATCTATTATAATAAATTTTTCTTCTTAAACCTAACACAGTCTTTAGCCTCTATCAAGTATTTCTTTAATTATTCATGAATTTTGAATAATTGTTTTGAAAATTTCATGATTAAAATTTCGGAATCAATGCAATCATTTATTATTAGCCTACATATAATCATATATTAAGATTAAATAAAACAAATTTGTAAATTTAATTAGCAATAATTTATGAATGAAAAATATTTTTCTCGTGAACGCCCAAATTTTTTTTAACATGAACTCTATTAAAATACCAAGTCTTGTAGGAAGAGATAGAGTCAATTTGAAGTTCAGTTCAGTTTTAACAATTTGATAAATTTAGTTATCGTTTTAGATTTAACAAAAATATTTATTTCAATCAAATTTTTTTAAAAATATTGTTCATCATTTAACTTTTGAATATTTATTATTCTTAGTGACGCCAGTAATTCAAAAAAAAATTTTCATTTATTTTTAATAGAATTAAAGAATTTTTGAGATACTGTCACAATTGAGCTTCAATTGTTGATTGTTTAAGCATTTGCTGGTTTTATAAGTCATAAGTGATTCAAAATTGAAACAAACAAGTATTTGAATCTATCTCTTATTTGGTAAAGGAAACTAAAAATTAAATGAGCCAATAAATTATTTATGTGAACATAATTTGCTAATTTTATGACCAAAATATTTTTCAATCCCTTCATTCCTAGTATTGAGTATTTTTTCAAACTTGAAAAAAACAATTAGTTTTCTAAAGAAAAAAAGCTATTCAAAAGACACAGTATCTGTTTCTCAATTTCTCAAAACTATTTTATAAGTTATCAACTGATTATTTATTATTATTGATTGATGTGATTTTATGATAACTCAATTTATTTGTTATTTCTAAATATTTTTAATAAATGATATTTACCATCTTTTTGAATGATCATTAATCAGTTAATGATATTCGCTATTTCAAAGTTGAGCTCATTATTTCACAGTAAACTCAATGTGTTCATTGAAGCCAAGTTTACATAATTTTATTGCAGATTAGTTAATTATTTGGTTAAGAAAATTTTTGTCAAAGTTCTTGAGTCTTTAATTTTTAATTTCAAAATATGATTAGATATTTTAAAAATGAATCAGTTGTACCGCGTATTTAACCTCCATTTCTTAGAAAAGCATAATTATGGCCACATCTCAATCGTGTGGGACAATGACATATTTGTCCTGCGTTTCAATGCGAACATTTTAAAAATATTTAAACAATTAAGTTACCAACAGATATAACAGAACGGCTAATATAACACTTGCTAAATAATACATAAGTGGCGTAACCTTTTTTCCGCTAACTCGGCTACTAGTCACTTTTCGAAAAAAAAGATTTTACTTTGCACAACCTCAAGTCATACTGGTTCTAATGATACCGGTCTGATGTTTGTATGATGTTTAGGAGCCGAGTCTATAGCCGGTCAAACACACATACAAACAGATATAATGTCAATTTTGTCAACTCAAAAGTCGCAATTGCTAATGATTATGTTAAAAGAACGAATATCTCAGTTGTATGGATTA
>JAQIWZ010000321.1:0-21649 GCA_034697245.1 Malaconothrus monodactylus | reverse complement strand
TTATTATTTATTATTATTTATTATTATTTATTATTCAAATATAATATAATCGATAAATGTTATGAAGCGCGCAATAAATCAATCGATTGTTTGATTAATTATTTGAAAATGATTTGAAAATGATTTAAAAGTAATTGACTTATTATTTTGAGAATTTGGTGTCGAGTTATTTCTTTGTTAATTAACAAAATGGCGTCCAATATATTGTATACGCGATTGCTTTCAATACAGACTCTTTTTAAACAAGAAAAAATCGTATTCACAGCTGATATGCGCTATGACTCAAATCTGACGATACCATTACTGCCATGAAGTACATTATAATATAATATTTTGTAAACGCAAACACTTCTTATTCCGCAACACAAATGACGTCATTCTTAACAAAACTATTTTAAACTGTATTTTCTTACTTTCTTACAGTTTAAATGACGTAAACTTTGTTCATAAGATTGAGTTTTCGTTTGACCCCAAATGCTATTAAACGCATCATAAAGAAATGCGTCAACCAATTAGTGTTTATTTCAAAGTTTGGGCTCTTTTTTCAATTTAGTATTTATTAAATTAAAGTTATTTTGAATGATTTGCAAACATTAATCAATCAATGCTTTGTTAATGATTCTCAAAAACTAATTGAGAAGTATTTGCATTCAATTCAAATATCTATTTATTGATTAGATATCAATTCTATCAAAACTTAAGTCAAAACAAATTAAATTTTCAATTTATTTAAATTTATAAAATAACAAATAGTTTCCAATTTTAATATAATTTCAATAAAAATATATATTTTTCTCAAACAATCACTTTCTAAACAAAAAACATTTGAACTTTTTATTTGAAAGATTTGAAAGATTTGAAAGACAAGACTTCAATCAATTAAAAAAAGAGAATTTTGTGTTCAATTGATCTCAAGATCGATCTCAACAAAAATAAATGCAATTATAATTATAATTATAATTATCGCTCTAATTGTGATCTCTGAATGGCTTCATTGACAACATCTCTCATATATTGCATGACTTGACGAGGATTTTGAGCGTTGACAACACTCGTTCCCGAGACTATCAGATTTGCGCCAGAATTCTATTCAATTCAATATTTATATGAATAATAAATTATTAAATTATTAATTAATTAGACAATTAGACAAACCGCGCATTGATGTATAGTATTAGGTCCGACCCCTCCGTCAACCTCTATATCAAGTTCGCGATACATCTGACGCAAGAGCTCAACCTTTGACATCATTTGAGGCATAAATGATTGTCCGCCTGAATAGACATTCAATTATTTAATAATTGTTTAATAATTAATTTAATTTGAAGACAAGTACCAAATCCGGGCTCGACTGTCATTATGAGAACACAATCGATGTCTTCAATAAAAGGTAGAATGAGATCGATTTGAGTCATGGGTTTGATTGCGAGACCAACTCTCATATTGGCCTCTTTTATGAGACGAATGCAATCATTGCAGTCATCAGAGCTTTGAGTGGATTCCAAATGGAAAGTGTATTGATTGACATTACATTCGGCCATCGGTTCAATCCATTTCTTGGGCTCAGTCACCATCATATGCAGGTCCAGAAAGGCCTGTGGTATTCGTTTTCTAAGACACGCAACCATTGGATGACCAAATGTTAGATTTGGCACAAAATGTCCGTCCATTACATCCAAATGAAGATAATCTGCGCCCAAATCTAATAACTTTTGTGATTCATCGGCCAATGAGGACAAGTCTGAATTCAAAATTGATGGTCCGATTCTTGCGATCAATGAAGCCATTGATTTATTTTTAATGTTTATATTTAATAATCAAAATAATGATATGTTTTTTTGACTATAAACTAATTTATAGTGACATCCATTGAAAGTAAAGCTAATTTTTAAAACATGTATAAAATATATATAACTTATATACAGAAAGCAATACAGAAAGCAATACAAAAAGCAATACAAATATCATATAATGTCATATTATTATGTGATAAATGGTTGCAAACATAATATATTATCAAAAGTTCAAAACTAAACAACTAATTGTCGAAACCATCGCTTCTCAAACTTTTTTCACTCGAAAAGTTCTAAAAAATAGTCATAAAAAATGACATAAAAATAGATTATAATGTATTTGCACACAAAATGATATATTTTTAATATCTCGATACCATCCAAAAAGATAGCACAACAATCAAAGTTTGTCGCACTCGCAATCAGTTTTGATTTACACAAATTTGTCAACAATTAATGAATGGATTAGTGCTGCCATTTGTGCTGCCAATTAATGTGTAATCGACGAACATATATATACCGTACAGATCCGGTTCCCAAATATTAAATATACTCTGAGAACAAATGAGAACATTTCAACTTATATTTAATTTGCAATTCAAATTCCGTTCAAATTCTGTTCAAATTTTTTTTTGTTTAGCTCTCTTCTCATTTATAGTAAAACATTGAATAAATTTGTTACAGCTTTTGTAATTGAATGTAATTAAGTGTAATTAAATTTGGCAAAACATAATTGTTCGCAACTTATTTCAATTAAGATTCAATATTGATTTTTATTTAAAATAAACATTCCAAACAATTTTATTTAATTCATTGTAATAATGATTGATTTAAAGTTACACATTAGTTACACATTAGTTTGTTATGCGGTAGAAAGTGATCTAATATTTGAAGATTAGTCTCAATAGATAATAGTGTTTCGCGAGACGGTGTCGAACATAAGTGGAGAGAAAATATTGCAAAAACTAAGCCTTGAGTGGATTCTCACTCTTTTGAAACTTAATTTTAAAAAATTAAAATTCTAAATAGAAATTATATGCAATAAAATTATTGGAAATTGTGTGCTTTGCTCTGCTGCAAATTTATTGCATAAAAAAAGCTTTTTTTCATTTTTGACACAAATTTTGCGTTTATATAAGCGATCAAATGTAAGCTTGAGCTCACTCAGAGCCCCGAGCCTAAGGACCATTTATTAATGGCCTTAATATTGAATTTAAATTAGTAAAAATGCATCGATTTGAGAATTGAAATCTTTTTTTTCATTAAACATTTTATTAGAGTTGTTTTGATATCATTTCTGTGAGTTCTCCCAAAACTTAGTCCACAACGACTCTAAAAAACAAATGCGATAAATAATGATTTATTTTTAATATTATATTATTTTCATAACTCAAAAAATAAAATAAAAATCATAAAACAATTGAATAAAATATTATGAGATTAAGACACACATAAAAAATATAGCGATATTTTTTTATTCAAATGAGCAAATTATAGTTCATTAAATATTTGATAAAAATATAATATCATTATTAATAAATTATTTATTTCAAATATGATATAATAGCGAGTCATGCGATTTGTTGGTCCCATTTCTTTGAATTTTGTACATTAATTACATTAATTCTGAATTAATGATTCAAAAAATATATTTCAAAATAAGTTTCTATAACAGCATTAAAAAAGGCACAAATAGTTTCTTTTTTGAAAATATTTGAGAGCAGGACTAATATTTAGAAAAGTTATGATATGAGAAACTTTTTATTTTAATATAAATCATTTCTTCTGGCATTAGGAGTGGTTGTAAGCAATGTTTGTTCCAGTGATGTTCGAGATCGCGAACGATTTAGTGCTTGGCGTCG
Organism: Malaconothrus monodactylus; assembly: GCA_034697245.1. Taxonomy (NCBI): domain Eukaryota; kingdom Metazoa; phylum Arthropoda; class Arachnida; order Sarcoptiformes; family Malaconothridae; genus Malaconothrus; species Malaconothrus monodactylus. Next base: position 17,994 of record JAQIWZ010000321.1, on the reverse strand, counting down.
CTCTAATTGTAAAACATTAAAAATCATTTGTTATTGAAATCTTTATAAATTATAATAATTATTATTAAAGCAGTAAAAGTGAATTTCAAATCTAAAACTATTCTAAAATTGTGAGCAGTTGTTATAAATGAGGAAAAATGAATTGAAACAAAATGAAGATCATTGATAAGTAAAATGTAGAATCCATTACCGGCCGGATTAACGACTCTTTGTTGTCGCTTTCGTTTGGTTTGTGCGAAGGCCGAACCCGTTTGTAGTGCTTCTAATAAGCTATCCATAACTCCCTCCTGTTCTTTTCCAATATCTAAATTTAATTTTTTTGATTTTCTTTCTTGTTTTTCTTGTTCGGCCTTTTCTTTAGCTTCTTTGGCACGCCTTAACTTTTCTTCGTGTTCTCTTTTCTTAAGATTTTCATTTTTCGCTTCATTAAATTGATCTTTAAATGATTTGATATCATTGTAGAACTCATCCATTGTATACTTTTTAGGATCAAAAGCATAATATCTCGCAATCTCTTTGAAAAGTCGATCCATTTTGATAAACATTTGTTCCAATAACTGGTGCTGTTCTTTCGCGTCCTCTAAAAATTTGGTCATAATTTCGCCAAATATATCGGCGCTATTGTGTGGCTTAAAATTTTTTAAATCGAGTTCGAGTTCGTTTATGCTCTTTCGCATTGCGGCTAAATTTTTTTGAGTTTGTTCGGGCGATACTTTTCACAATAAATTTTAGAGAAAAAAAATCGCAATATTTTAATGAAAGAAAATAATCAAATTTAGAATATATTGATATCAAACTGAATAAAATTAGGAGTTTAAGCATTGATACAAACCTCGCGCCGCTTTGTCCACATGAATAATTTCTTCCCAAAAATTAAGACAATCGTAATGTTTTTCTTCGACGATTTGCGCCAAAAAGTGCAAAAGTGTAGTCTTATTATCGGCTGCTTTTGTTGAGCTTAATTTAGGCAAAAAACTGATCTCAAATCCAATCGCCTGTGCATTCCTTGAGCCGGCGTTCATATAATTACCGATGGCTAACACTAACTTCACAATCATTGCGAATTTGGCCGATTTTTTCAACTCTTCACAGGCTGTGGTCGCGTTCACAATATCTGGTTTTATGTCTTGAACTGATTCCTGAAACTTCATTTTAAATGAAATAGCATTCAGTCTTTTCACCAGTCCTTTAATAGAACCCAACTATAAAATAAAAAAAAATTAATCAATTGATAAAAACATAATTAATAAATTCTAAAATATAATGAAAAACATTTTTATCGTTTATTTAGTTTTACACTAAATCCATAGAATTAGTAAAAAATAAGTTTTACCGTAAGCGCAAACTTTTCAGCTTCATGTAAATCATCGATTTGAGAGCGAGACTCTTCTAATCTAATTAATTGATCGTGTGGTGGCATATATCGAATTATTTGTTGCAAAATCGTATCACTTAATTGTTCTTCATTTACACTTATTATATGATTTTTGAGCTCTTCGGGTGACATCTTCACAGAACCCAGAAGTATACCTGAAAATAACGCAAATTTATAATAATAATAAAAATGTATGTTTTCATTCAAATTGTGAGAACGCACTCAAATTTTGTGCGGCCTTATTGTCCAATACTTTCAACTCTTTAGTCTTTTTCAATGCACTAACTTTTTCGCTAGTATTCGATACTTCTTTATTCTGAATTCTAGCTTTTGGATCAGACGAAAACTGTTGAGATAAAGAATTGAAAATATCTTCGCCAACAAATTGGTCATCACTTTTGACTTCTACCCAAATCGAATCTTCATATACTTTGGTGGGAGTAATCTTTTTTGGTAAAAGTGATAAATAAGATAAATAACAAATTTGAAAAATAAAATTAGAAAATATAAAATACTTTTTTCCAGTTGGGTTTCTTTAATGGTGTTTTTGGCTCATATTTTTTGCGTTTTATATCATATGGAAATTCTGGTTGACTAACAGCTGATGAAATGAAAGGCATTCCTGGAGGCGGCGGCGGACCCATGCCTGGGAATGGAGGCGGTGGTGGCGGTCCTCCAAACATTCCTGGCATTGGAGGAGGAGGTGGTGGACCTCCCATTCCAGGTAAAGGAGGAGGTGGTGGCGGGCCTGGCATTCCTGGCAATGGAGGCGGTGGTGGTATCGGTCCTCCCATTCCAGGCAGAGGAGGTGGCGCTGGAATGCTTGGGTTGGGAGGCATTGGAGCAATCGGAGGTTTGGATTTTTCAATCTCTGACAGTTTTGTTTGCAATTGTTGTAGTTTTGCTTCAGTTTCTTCTTTTGCTGTGAGCGCTTCTTCTAGTTTTTTATTCAATTCTGAACTTATTTTTTGGTCTTCTTCTTTCGATCGTTCAACGATATGATCGATTACATAATCGACTTCTATTTTGAATCGCTTCGTGTGCCTGAAATCCGGGTCGACACCATTTTTGTGCAAAACTATTTGAGAAACGCATTCTTCTATCAAACGATAATAGGCTGGTCTGAAATTATATTAATTATGAATTAATTTGATTTTTATTGAAATAGAAACTATAATTTTGATGAGAATCTCGTCAAACCTCGCAAACAAGTCATCTCTTATTAATAATAAATGTTGTAATATTGACAAGAGATGATTCTCGGCTGGAGTGTTGTGAACGCTATTTTTAATCAAATTAAAACATTCACTGCAATCGTCTAAATCGAATCGCATGTTATCATAGCGTTGATTTAATTCTTCGAAATCTTCGTCTTTTGCATTATTAAAAACATTGATCATATCATTCAGTTTTTCTGTCGGCGTTTTATTTTGAGAATTTTTTTGTATGATTTCTTCGTCATTATTTTGTTGTTGTTGTTGTGATTGTGGACATAATGTGTCCCAAATATCAACAAAACCACTTCTAAAAAATTCATTTCTTAAATGAAGCCTAAAATCAAAGTCTTCATTGTTTGTTATCAAAGCGTTAATCAATTGCATACACGCGACACGTAATGAAACATTGCTCTCATTTTTTAGTCCTTCAATAATAGGCGCAAATCTATATTCTCTGTTCTCATTTTCAGCACAGACAGTGATGGCTTCCAGGACTTTGTCGTGACCGTTAATGCCGTCTTTGTTGACAAGACATACAGCGGCTAAAAGTTCTGCCGCTTCACTCATAACAGTTGGCAAATTAGGATCAATAGAACGCGCCAGAATTGTTAGGGCCTCAGAGTGTTCGAATACTTGATAGAAACCAGCCTTTTATTTACAAATTAAATCACAAAAAAATTAAACTTAATATAGAAAAAGTTATTGTTTAATACTTTTTTTGCAAATTTTGAATTGAAAATTTTTTAAGATTAACTAAAAATAAAATTCAATTTGAAAGTTTGGTCAAGATTTAAACATTTATCCAAAATTAGAATTCTTCTCATACCGTATTATTCATTAATGCTTTAAGACATTTGATGCATTCGTGCTGTAATTTATTCCTTTGTCGAGCATTAGGCGATTCGTAACAGTTATTAAGAATGGCCAGAATACAAGCTAAGCCTTGATTTTGACCGAATTCTTTAACCCAAGAAACGGGTTTATTTGTCAATTCGATTCTCAGCGATTCAATACAACGGTAGAGCTTATCATTATTGATATCATTACAACTTTGGAGAAATATCACGTAATCCGATGGAGAAACAAATCTGGAGCGGCTTTGAGCAAACTTTTGCTTATAATGTTGTGATAACATATTCTTCTTCAACTCCATTCGACTAGTTCTCAATGGGTTTTTCTTTTCTTCCGTTAGATTCATGTCATCCTATGAAGTAATACAACAATTAAGAATTGAGTCAATTTTAAAATCAAAGTTAAGTATTGAATAAGACTCACGAGCATTGACTCGAACTGCGAATTGATGTCTTCGTCAGTCAATTGGTCCAAGTTAGGTAACGATAGTGTGTGCAAGGAATCACTTATCATATGATTGTCATTAAACTCTTCACTATTGGGACGATTGAGATTTGAGCCATAACTTGACGACTGAGGCATTAGATGTCTTCGACTCGACTCTTGTGTCAATAAGTAATTGCTGTGATTGCCATTATTTTGATTTTGATTATTATTATTTTGATGTTTGTGTTTGTTTTTACTGAAAACTTTACTTTTACTCGCGCTCAACACTTCTTGCTATCAATCAATACAACAATCAATACATCAATCAATTTATTAATTGCTTTCAAAATTCATTTAAATTATATTTCAACTAATTTTATGGGTTTTAAAATTAAATTAACAAATAATTAATTGAAATTTAACTAAAATGAATTAAAATCGAATAATAATAATAATTAAATTAAGTTCTGCACTGACCAATTTTTTCTTATTCTTCTTCTCTTTATTTTTTTCAGACATTTTTAGATAAGAATTAATCCAAATTTTGATTTAATAATTGAAATAAAAAAAGATATAATAATAAAATATTGATAAATAAAAACTTAAATTCTTTGCTATAATTTGTTTAAATAATTGAAATTCATTTCTAAATAATAATGAAACTAATAATAAAATCAAATTTATTGATAAATGGATTGAGCCATAATTGGGGCTAAAAATAAATGACATATCCGCTGAGTAGAAGTCCCCCCAAAACGTATAAAAACACTAAACACTAACCCAACCATTGGTCTAAAAATACATTTTAAAGTCAATGATAAGCATTGAATTTGAGGTTTTGTACCGTTTTGTTGACGAGTCCTCCCATCCATTCAAATGAGGAAATGATGTGATTTTGTGTCGACTTTTTAAATAGAGACTCATTTTTAAAATTAATAAATAAAATAAATAAATAGATAATAATAATAATAATAATCGTTCTCAATGGCTGGTTCAGCGCTGCGCAGACTTATGGCAGAGTACAAACAGCTGACACTCAATCCTCCTGAAGGCATAATTGCTGGACCTATAGATGAAGAAAATTTTTTTGAATGGGAAGCACTGATAACGGGACCCGAAGGCACGTGCTTTGAAGGCGGAGTATTTACGGCACGGCTCACATTTCCGAACGATTATCCGCTATCGCCACCAAAAATGCAGTTCACGTGCGATATGTTTCACCCAAATATATATCCAGACGGAAGAGTTTGTATATCAATACTTCACGCGCCCGGAGACGACCCGATGGGCTATGAGTCAAGTGCTGAGCGCTGGTCACCCGTTCAGAGTGTTGAGAAAGTATTATTGTCTGTGGTCTCGATGTTGGCCGAACCTAACGATGAAAGTGGAGCTAATGTCGATGCGGCCAAAATGTGGAGAGAAGACAGACAACAATTCTATGAAATCGCTGACAAATTAGTCAGAAAGTCATTGGCTATCAATTGAATACAATTAATCAAATTCAACAAATCTTTTTCTCTCAAATGTCAATATATTTGTAAATCCAATAAAATTTTATTTTCAATAATTTTAAAATTAATTCATTTGTTTCAGTTCTCAAATTATTAGAAGAGTTTTCATACAGTATTCATATTTGCAATTATTAAAAATAATAATATTTGTGTAATTAGTATTCTTTAGACAACATTTTTATTGAAATTTTTTTGCAATTAATTAATAATTTTATTCTAAAGAAATACAGTAGAAATGGTTATCACGACAACCAATAAACAATTTATTTCTATGAATAATTGGTGAAGAGAATAGTTGACCATTTAGTTTATGGCTTAATAATTGTTTGCCATCATTTGCATTAATTAAGTGTAAAATGCCATCAGTTTCTGCTGCGATCACAATACTATCATCAGAGTCGACAAAAGGCGTAGAATACACGGCAGAACTAGTTTTAAACTGCCATTTCATTTGACCACTGTTTAGATCAACGCAAAGAACTGAATTATTATGAGTACCAATAAAAACATAAACTCTATTTTGGTTCGTATTATTTAAAGAGCTAATGAATGGCGACGAAAAAACAGGCTTTCCTGTATTTAAAGTCCATAAAATCGATCCGTCGATTGTATTGACAGCAATCAGTGATGAAAGTGTGGAACCGATTATCAGAATTTCTTTATGAATGGCTGGACTCGAAAAGAGAGCAGATTTTAAGTCGATCTTCCAAACTATTGAACCCTCACTAACACGAATGGCAGCTAATATTCCATCGAGTGTTGCGGCAAACAATAAATCACTATTGGGTGAGAGTATAGGAGAGCTGAATAAAGAGCCGTCACTTATCCGGAGCTTCCAAACTAATTGCTCCTCACTTTTAAGTTGATTCCAAGCGTATAAATATTTATCGTGTGATCCGCAAAACACTAAACCCAATTCTGCGCTAACAATTGGCGATGATTTGATTGCAGCCCCAGTGCACAATTTCCAATTAATAGTGCCGTTTAGGGCTGATATAGAGTAAAAGTGACCGCTATAGTCACCAATAAACACATTCTCACCATTCGTGTCAGTAATGGCTGACGATTCGATGCGATCGTTTAGTTGTATTCTCCAATTAAGAGTTCCGTTATTTAAGTTAATCGATGCAAAATGGCCAGAATGTGAGCCAATCAAAGCAAATGTTTGTTTGGCGTCAACTCTTTCAACAATAAGTGGCGACGAATCGATGCATTGAAATAAATCAATGGACCACAAAATTTTTATTTTTTTATTCATTTGCTTTTCGGACAATTTAATGAGTTTCGCATTATTTTCTCTAAAATTTACTTCAACAGCACGCGAACCAATTTTTTCAACACCACGTCTTGTGATAATAATTAAAAAGTCATCCAAACTATTGATATGTCGTCTTTTGTGTGAATTGAAATTTTGATTCAAGTTTGAGTCGTGTTCTAATGTTTGTAATTTAGTGTTTTTCTCACGATTGAGAACTTGATGTACGTATTGACATATTTGAGATAAATTTTTATTAAGAACTTTATCGACAAGTGATGGAAAATCACAATTGAAGTCATTCTCGACGTTAATAGCAATCTGTAGCGCCAAAAGAGATGATTCGCCGCCAAAATCCTTTAAACTAAAGTCTAAAATATCTTTACAAGAGTTGGCGATCGAAACATTTAGATAATGATCAAAATGAGCAGAAATACATTCGACGATCTCATCATAAGTTTTACAAAAACGATAACTATTTCTTTTGTTATTTTGCTGTTCTTTAGACAGTAATAAGCGATCAATTTTAGAATGAGGTGTGAGCGCAAACTTGTCAACTATAATAACATTATAAGCAATGGATTTGTCTATTTTTTGACGCAAGAAATCTAAAATTACAGACTTTTTACAAAACAAAACTTCATTTTTCAAACAAATAAATACATCGATTACAGTATTTTTGATGTGATGCCAATCATTCGCAATACAAACACATTTATTAATCCAATCAATAAATTGATTTTCAACTTTTGCTTCAATGGATTCTAAATCAAATTTTCTTCCGTTCAGTTTAATAATCGAATCACTCCTTCCTGTGATATAAATAAAACCTGATTCCGTTTTTTCACAATAATCACCAGTTCTATAAAAGTTTGTCCAACTCTTGGAATAATTATGAAATTGATTGTCATTAAAAGTTATGACTAAACATTTGCGAACATCACTTTTTATTATACATTCATTAGTTTTATCGTCGATAACAATTTGAGTGTTCAATAAATTGCGGCCAAAAACTGGCAAACTATTGAACTTATTATCAAAACAATGCCGGGCATCAAATTTATAAATCGTAGCCCAAGAACTGACTTCTGTTACGCCATAAATATTATAAATGGCAGTAATATTATCATTGAATTTGATGTATTCATTGATCAGTTTAATGGAAACGCGTTCACCGCCAAAAACCAAAATTTTGAGAAAAGTTTGAGACGAAAGCAATACATTTTGAATGATATCTAACGTAAATCTACTGAAGAATGACGGCGTGACTGTCATTAGAGTCACTTTAAATTTTTGGATTACTTTTACTAGTTTTTCGGGTGATATACGAATGAGATTATCGACTATTACTATCTGACAACCAGAAGACAGGCCAATGAATAAGTCAACTAAAGATGGATCGAATGTAAACGGAGAACAAATAAGTATCGTATCGGCAGCCGTCACATTGAATTCCTCTTTCAAGTCAATAATATTCGGTATTATACAACAATGTGGAACCAATACGTGTTTCGGTCGACCACTGGTTCCCGAACTTCTAACCAAATAAGCAAATGATTCGTTATAATGAAGTGCTGACAACTTATTGTTCATTTTAATAATTACGTAATCCTTATATATATTGTGGCACATCTTTTGTGTCAATTCATTTGAAATAAACTTTTCAAATAATTTTCTACTATTTTCGTGGCAAATAATATAATCTAATGATTCAAAGAGCAGGTCATTGTTCGATGAGTTGTCTTCAGTTGAAATGTAACAAAATAAACAATTCATTTTCATAATAGCGATCATAAGCGATGCAATCATTTCATTGACTTCACTATAAATACCAATGACTGCGTTTTTCTGTCCATTAATTATTGGTGACATTTGAGATTCAATAGAATCGCAAACAGACCACAACTCGCGATAATTGAGATCAAATACTTGAGAATCACAATTCACATAAATTATAGACAAGGAATCACTGCAACGATTACCAATAATTATATCAATTATTGTCGACATTCTCCACATATCTATATTAAGACATAAAATGAAAATATGATAACTTTTGAACAATTGCCTAATTATTAAAAACTTGCATGAAATCAATTTTTGAATTAGTGCTCAAAAAAGTGTAAATGAGTGAAAGCTTTGTTAAACTTACTTTTTTTAGTCAAACAAAATTTATATATAATTTATATTAACACAAACAAAACCATTTTTATTTAAAATAATTAAATTTAATTAAATTAAAAATAATAAACAATTTTAACAAAAATCAATTGTTTGGAAATACGTTTATGTTTAGCGAACAAACAGTAAACTCAGTGTAAATATTGCATAAATATTGTTTATCAATATTACTATAATTTGTGAACAAAAATAATCTCAAACTTTTAGAATTGATTTTTGCATCATTTCAAAAATTGGTCACATTTGGGCTCAAATTTTAAAAGTTCTAAGAAAAGGCTTATCACAAAATATTCGACAATTAGGATCACAATTAGTTTTTTAATTGAAAAGTTCAAAGTTTTAATAAATAATATTTTATAATATTTTATAATATTTGACAGTAATCTACATGTAATTGATTATAATGTTTATAAATTACAATATAAGAGAGACAAACATCTATTTAGTCTTAACCTCAAACACTTTAATAACTTGCATAAACTGTATTAAATTCATATTAAATTCATGTTAAATATGTGAAACATTGCTTAAGTTGGATTAGGTCTTAGTGTTGATTGAGATGCGAAACCATTGAGAGTTTGCTGAAGATGAATGCATGTCATGTCTCGTGAACTAATGCTAAAGTTGTGCCCACACTAAACAACTAAACAACTAAACATTTCCTATTTGGCAATGAACGAAGGCTGCGCTGCGGAAAACATAAAATCTGCTTTCCTTTAGCACAGGTTTTATAGAAGACTCTTTGAGCTTTGGGTTTTAAAAGCTTTGAAAAAGAGAATGTGCCCAAAACTAAACAAAACTTGTAACCTATTTATGGAGATATAAGTGAGGAGTTATTGAGGAAGGAATAAGTTGGTTATACTGTACATGCATTTAAAGTGAGGCACAGCCCTAACTTTAATTCAAAGTTACAATAATTATTACGAATATATTTATCTTTTAAACAATTCGAATAAATTTTTGATTTATTAAAACTTATTGTTTTAATTAATTAGAATCGCATTTCTAACTGAAACTGTTTCAAACTCAATAAAAAAATCTTTGAATAAATAGATTCTGTGCTATTGGTTTTGAAAGTTTATTCGACAGCTGTCATTATTATCATTATTATCGTTATTATTGATAAAAATGGAGGATATATTCAACTGGTGCAGAGAAGGGAATGCTTTTCAAGTGAGAGTATGGCTCGACGACACCACTCATGATATGAATGAGGGGTAAACTATTAAATCTAATATTTTGAGACAAATTAATCAATATAATATATATAATTTAGTGACGACCATGGCTTCAGTCCATTGCATTGGGCAGCATTTTCTGGTCGTAATGTAGTGGTAGATATGTTGATAAGTAAAGGCGCACGAATTAATGCCACAAATATGGGCGACGACACAGCCCTTCACTTGGCCTCAGCTCATGGGCATAAGGATGTGGTGCATATGTTGTTGAAACATAAGGCAGACATTAATGCGGTTAACGAACACGGGAATACTCCTTTACATTATGCCTGCTTTTGGGGATATCAAAACATCGCAGAAGAATTGATAAATAGTGGAGCCCTCGTCAACATTTCTAACAAGTACGGAGAAATCGCTTTAGACAAATGCAAGGGTCAAATGCAACAAAAGTTACACGAATTGGCAGAAAAATTAGGACAAGACTCAACCAGAAAAATCCCTTATAAGGACCAGTCCTGGTTGGGAACTAAGTCAAGATCACGAGACGCAACGCTCTCAAGATATTCGGGCCTTAATCTGAATGAACTCCATTTGCAACACAAGATATCGTCGACTCCTTCGGGTGAGACCTGGAGAGGGATTTGGCAAAGAAATAGTAGCGAAATATGCGCTAAATTTCTAGCAGTTGGAGGAGAAATGGCACCAAGAATTCCAAGAGATTTCTCAGAAGAATATCCACGACTCAGAGTATTCTCACATCCAAATGTATTACCAGTTATTGGTTGTGTTAATTCTCCGCCAAACTTAGTTGTAGTCAATCAATACATGCAATACGGAAGTCTATATCAAGTCTTACACGAAGGCACAGGAATTGTAGTCGACACACATCAAGCACTTAAATTCGCTATAGATATTGCCAGAGGAATGGCTTTTTTGCATACACTCAACCCATTGATTCCAAGACTCTATTTATCTTCAAAACATATAATGGCAAGTAATTGATGTCTATCGAGGAAATAACAATAAAACTCAATAATTTTCGTGAAACAATTTTTAATTCAATTAATTTAAAACAATTTGAATTTAGATCGACGAAGACTTAACTGCAAGAATAAATATGGCGGACGCAAAATTTTCATTTCAAGAACGTAACAAAGTATACAATCCCGCGTGGATGTCACCCGAAGCTCTACAAAAAAAGCACACAGACATCAATGTTAAAGCGGCCGATATGTGGTCTTTCGCTATACTCTTATGGGAATTGGCCACAAGACAAGTGCCTTTTGCAGATTTATCGCCGATGGAAATCGGAATGAAAGTAGCCTTAGAGGCCTTGAGGGTCACAATTCCACCGGGAATTTCACCACATATGGCAAGACTTATTAAGATCTGTATGAATGAAGAGCCGGGAAAGAGGCCTTCATTCGATCAGGTCATACCTATTTTAGACAAAATGAAACAATCATAACAACCATCAATTGATCAAACAAAAAAGCTAAAAGTTTCAAATATCTAATTATTTTTATCAATTTCAAAAAAATTGTTCAAAAAGTCTAAATTTTTATTAAGATTTGATTTGAAACTTGAAAAAAATGATCGATTTTGGTGTAAATAACATTAAATGAATAGTTGTGTGAAGTGATTCATTTTGCTTCAAAAACATTCATTAATAATTTAAGGGTTAAAGCGATTGATCAAAACCATTCAAATAATTGTTTAAAACTTGATAGTAATAATTGACAACTTAAACGTTATTTAATTATTTAATGAAAATAAAACCAAACTAACTCTAAAACGACTCATAACTGACAATTGATTATTAAAAATAAAATACTGTATGTAATGCTTATGAGTGAAAATTAATGAAACACATATTAATTAATTATAATAATTATGTAAAACAAAATTTAGATAATGTTATAATTAAAAATGTTTTATGACTAATAATAAAAAATTATAAAAATGAATCTCATCTTCATAACAAATTTTGAAATAGACAATTTTGAAGCAAATAAAGATCTAATTTTTACAAATTTGTTTCATTATTTGCCTTCAAAACTAATTCAAATTATGATCCTTCGATACTGTTCAAATTTTTGCGACCCAACCCAATCAAAATTATGTTCAAAACAAATTTTAGAAACTATGAGGCATTTAAAAATTGAAAATTTATTAGAAACAACAAATATTAATATTTAATTATATTTGAATTTTAGTTTTGATAAATCATATTTTTAAATAAGGAAATGTTTTCTTTAAAGGCGACAAAATTGTCTTTCTTTTAAGACAAATCATTATTTAGTAGTAATGACAACAAAATCCGACCCAAAAGTCACATTCCTTCAGAACTATTATTTATTAGTCAATACAATGAGATAATTAGAAGAGTTGTGATTATGAATTAAACTCGATTACAGTTATTGTGATTGATTGAGTTGAACTTACTTTTTATCAAATTCAAAATTTGAGCTCATTATTAGCCCGAATAAGAATTTCTTTACCATAAATATCATAAAGTGATCCTTTCGGCAAAAACTGTTGAGTTAGTTCTCTGTAAGTGATAGCAATTCTTCGAGCGTTAATGTGTTGTCTTTGGATCGCGTGTTGATATTTATAACGAGAATCACCTGAAAGTACAACTAATGATCTTTGAGGTAAATGAACATGAATTTGTTCATCAACTTTGGTGTCACCATTTTGTGGCAAAATCAACGTTAATATTGTTTTTGATAATAAATTCACAGTCACTAGTCTTTCGCCCCATAACCAAAAATCATCGAAATGTGGATCAATAGACGAACCATCTTCTGGATTATACTCCAAATGACAAACTTCTACTTCGATAAAGTCATTCAAACACTCATTACTTGTTTGTTGCTTTATTTTATTCAATAATTGTTTATCAAATTGCGGTAAACCAAAGAATTGATTGTATTTTAGTTTTTGTCTTTTAAAATTAACTTTAGGCCCAAAATCTTGTTTACGTCTTCCAGACTGTGATTTAATCCAATCGATTGAATCAATTTTTTTAATCAATTCTTTCTCTTCTTTTTCTGTAATCACTTCTTCTAATAGAAAGAGTCCGTTGATTAGAATATAATCTTTGCTATTAATGGAAGTCAAGTCTGAATGAAGAAAATGATCACTAAATTGATAAGAAAAGGCTTTGTCTCCACATTTATTACAATAGATATAAGTGTTCACATTATTGGTCTCACAAATAGTTTTTTGTTTTAGTCTACAATTGAAAGTTGTTTCACATTTGGAACAACTTCTAATCCCTTTACAAACACATAAACTATTTTTATAATTGTTTTCATTTGAATCCATTATTACTTATTTGAATCTTTAGAGTAAGTCTGAAAAAAAGAAAATAAATTTAAAGTTTAAATTTCATCAACAAAATTACACATAAGAGCATCCAATTCGTAATTATTGTCAAAATTATTATTAACAGAAACGATAGCGTTTTCATTATTTTCACATTTGTTTGAATTGTTTTCAATAATCGATTGCAAACTTAAATCATTAATATTATAGTCAGTAATGGAATTAATGGCACTGTTTATTATGTCATTAACTCTTTCTATTTGTTTGTTAAGTCTTGCGGTTGTCTCAAAACGTTGTCTTTTTTGTGATTGTAGTGAACATCGAATCGATTCTCGCGCCTGATGTGGACGTAATTCGTTAATCAAGTGATGCATCTGTTGAGCAAATAATTAGTTAATTATTTATTAAATATAAATCAAATGAGATGTCAACTAAACTGTAATAAAGAGCAGTTGAATGTCAGCGCATTTTTCTTCTCTTTTATTAGTTTCTGGACAACGAACCAAAACATCCAAAATATCTAAAAAGTTAACTAAAATCGAAGCATTTATTTTCTTAAGTTCTCTTTTGTGATCGTATTCTCGCGGATAAAGTCTTCGCAATCCTTGCGATTCAAGTGAACGAATGATGTGGTCATCGATTGCAATGGTTTGACCGAACATTGAGTACTGGCCATCACTTATAGGTTTGGGTGCGTTTGGAGTCATATTCGATGAAATGTTATCGTCTGTAAACACATTTACGTAACGCATTGGCGGTAACGGATATACCGATGAAGTGGAAGACACCTGAGATGACGCCTGAGATGACATCACCGATGGCACCGGTTGAGACATCATTTAAAATGATTTCAATATCACTTCACTTACACCATATTTATTTCAATTACATTCATATCATATCACATCACATATCATATCATACGATAAATGACTCATAAGAAAGCAATGACTCATAAATTACGTTTATTTTGAGCGCTAGTTTTCAATTCAATTATTGATATGAAAATTATATTTTGACTTTCTTTCTACAAACAATTTGATTACAATTTCTAATTGTCAACTATTAATAAAGATATCGACACATATTTTTTGAACGCTAATAATAATAATAATATTAGTTTTGATAGATTTTTAAAAATTAGTATTCTCTTAAAATCTATAGATTTAAACATTTGATTGGCAAATATAATTGTTTTGAGTCTTAATTAATAATTATAATAAAATGACATAAATTTGACTTAATTTGAAATGAAAGATATGAATAACTTGAATGCTCTCAATAAAAATAGTGAACCCAAGTATTGCTAATAGAAAAAAAGAGAAAAAGGTATTCGTTCTCTCAAATAAGCTTTTAATAAATATAATGACAAAATTAAAGTCAAATTCGAAACTAACAAATATTAATGAAAATTAATTATTATTATAAATGCAATCGAAAATAAATTAATAGATGAAAATTTTAGCCAATAATTAGTGACTTGTTAGACATCTCATTGAAATAACGAAAGAGGTTCTAAATTGAACTCAATTTTATGTTTTCTTTTTCTTTAATAATCTATCTTTGAGTCCTCCGGAAGTAATTTTTTTCTTCGTGAGTTGTTGTTCTTTTTGCTGCTTCTCTTGAATTTCCTTCAATTTTTGTTTGGATTTATCAACACTTGAAAAATAAATAAATATGAGAACAATTGATAAATTTTAGTGCCATTTCTTACTTTTGTTTAACAGTTCGTTGAATTTCTCTTTTAAATAGATCTTTAAAGTCACTACAAAATGGAATCCAATGGCCAAAAAACTCTTTGATCCAATCGGACTCTTTTGAAGATTTAGTTTTATAACTGAAAAACTTGACAGTTTCAGGAAATCTAACAAATAAATTATAAAAGAAACGTGAGATATGAACGAATCATTTTATGTCTAACTTATTCTAAACTAACTTTTGTTTGCATTCATTCAAATTTTCTTCTTGTTCTTTCTTTTGATCGTTTGCTTTCTTAATAAATGCTTCCATTCTTGACTTAAAAGGTTCGATATGTTCCTCATTGGCCGCACTCTTTAACACTTTAATAATTTTATTTTCACATGACTTGATATCTAATTGTAATCTTTTAAGATCACTAATGATATCATCGAACACAACAGCACTCGCTTTTTCCAAATCGGAGGGCTCTGGCAATGGAAACCTGACCTCTTCGATGGACAAGACTTGAGGAAAATACCTTCTAATATAAGATCGGACCACATATTCAAGAAGTGTGACCGAATTATTTTTGCCCTTAACGTCACGTAATTTTGGCAGTATTTCAAGACCGAAACCGTCCGCTTGTCCGCGATCTCTGTTGCCTCCATTCATATAATTGCCTAACGCCAGAATAATAGCGAACACGTCTTTAATGCTAGTCATAGACATCAATGACTGACACGTAATCTTGAAGTTATTCAAACGATTTTCAATACTTGATAAAAGTTCATTGAATTTTATTTCATACGTAATACACGCGACTCTATCTGCAAATTCAGGAATTTGTGACAAATCATAAAGAAATTGTTCGGCTTTTGCTAATGGAATGTCACTATTTAGTGAAATATGTTTATTAATCAGTTCTAATTCTTCTTTAGTAGCGGTCACTTCGAAAATCTGTTGCAAAGTATCGCTGTTGACAATTGATGTGTCGAAATTGTAAACAGCATTTTCGATGTCAGTTATCTCTAAATGAAGTGATGTAATCAAAATTCCGACATTATGTGCTCTTTTGGGTTCAATAATGTGCGCCACTTCTGTCTTATTTTTCTTTTCCTCACTTTTTACTTTCCCCAACATTTTCTTTTCGAGCACTTGTCTTGAAAATAAATCAACGAATTCGTCACAAATCAATTCTTCAGATTCATCGATGTGATCCCATAAACATTTGGTCGATTGAGTGCTCGTCGGCTCACTATTGTCTACTTCTTCAGGACTCAAAGGAATGCATTGCAGAGGAGAGGGCACTTGTATTCGTGTCCAATAAAGTGGTCTCATGGGAGAGATGGGATTCACTGGTTTTTTACGCGCCACAGCATAAGCTGCATTCCAACCACCCATTGGTGGCGCTGGAAGTGGTGTCGGACATAATCCTGGCGGCGGTGGAGGTGGAGGCGCGCCAACTATTCCTGAACCAGGCAATGGAGGCGGCGGTGGAGGCGCACCAACTATTCCTGAACCGGGCAATGGAGGCGGCGGTGGAGGCGCGCCAACTATTCCTGAACCAGGCAATGGAGGGGGCGGTGGAGGCGCGCCAACTATTCCTAAACTGGGCAATGGTGGCAAAGGAGGCGGTGGTGGCGGCAATTGACCTGTCATTGGAGGTAAGGGTGGAGGCGGAGGTATAGTGTTTAGCAGAGGTGGCGGTGGAGGTGGAGGCGGTATATTAGTTAATAGAGGTGGCGGTGGAGGTACTGGTATTGGGACCTGTTTTTCTTCCAAAATTTGTTCAGTTTGTGCGTAATTATCAATAAGGCTTTGATGAGATTTTGTTGGAATGTTATTTCCGATTTCTTCATTAATCTGTATTTCTTTGTTTGCCATTTCAATAATGACTTGTGAGCAAACATTTGCAAATGTGATAATATTTGTTTGACATAAGACTGAATTAATGCTAACTTTATTTATAGAATCCGTTTGTATTTTTTGGTCAATCATTTCTTTGTTGTACTCAAAATTTAGTCTTTCAATAGCGGCCAATGTTTTACTTTTTTCCAAATCGAGTTCCAATTCTTGAATTCTTTTCTTCAGTAATGATTCTGTTTCCATATTTTCACTGATTAGTTTATCGATGCATTCTTTATAATAATGACTAATAACAATAATCTGTTGGTGCAGTTCTGCTTCACTATATTTAACGCCTGGTTTTATCAGATCTTTGAGATCTGGTGGCGGCCAAACAGAAGGCAATAGTTTACCGATCATCGAATTGGTCCCATTGGATGACTTGGTCTTAATATCAGTTGACGACCACTCGTACATTGAATCCGACTGTTTTAATTAAATCATATCAAATTTATTGTAAAATATTAATTTTCATAATAATTACTCTGAATATAACATTTTCTTCGCATTTATTTTGTTCGCATTGTCTCAAAACTCCGGCCACTAATAGATTTGTACAGAATTGTAAAGTAATTAATTTCAAATCATTTTTATTAATGCTTTCATTTATTGATTGCGAGTCAAGACATGAACTCATGAACCAATTGATTAACATTTGTCCTAAAAAAATGAGAACTTTAAATAAATATTCAATTCTTTCGTTTGAATTAATTTATTAATTGATCTAAGATTTGTTGCAAACCTTCAAATCTTTCAAAGATAGCGAAATCTAATTTGTTGGGCACTAGTTTTGGTCGAATTATCTTATTTTCAAAATTATTGTCGACTTTATTCTTTTCTAATGTAAGACTCGCTACTTTTCTGAGGACATTGCCATCCATTCCAATGGGAACATCAGATGATGACGACAAAGATGAATGTCTTATTCCTCGCGGTGGAGGTCTAGGCGGCGGTTCTCCAGATGCAGATGTAGTGGATATAGGAATAGAAACTGAAGAAAAACCGTTCGCTGTTTTGACAGGAGATATAGGACTTAATTTTGGAAGAATTACTTTTTTATGTTGTGTTAATGTAAAAGTTGGAG
>JAQIWZ010000320.1:0-21667 GCA_034697245.1 Malaconothrus monodactylus | reverse complement strand
TTATTTAATTCTTGAGATTTGAGAAAAATATTGAAAACCTGAAAAAAATTTTTTGTAAACCTTAACAATTATGAGAAAATTAATTAAAAGTTAATTTGTTTGTCAGTTGTCAAATCATTTCTCTTTGAATTTTAATTAAAAAGAAACAAAATTAAATTTATATCTTTTAATCTTAAATTATATTTGAGTTTTTCATAAAATAGTATAAAAGAAAAACTATAAGTTATTATCATAACTTAATGATAAGAACTTTAAATATCGATCAGTAAAACAAACAGAACTCCGAAAATTACAGGAAACTAAACAAACATCAAATGACAGGATAAAAAACAAGTAGTTCTTTATCAGACAGAAATCTTCACTATTGTGACAATTTGAAAGTGAGTGACAGGCACTATATAATGAACATGTTTTGGGATAACAGAAAAAAGAAACAAAAATAATTACAAGATAGTCAGACAACCAGATTGGGTGAGCGATACATTTCTAGATAATAACAATAACCATATTATTAACTATATTACTATTCAATAACAATAACTATGTTATTAACTGTATTACTATTACTCAAAGCTTATATTCAATTGTTTTAAATTAATGGTAATTAGCCATAAATCTGACATTTTTTTAACTTTGTTTAACCCTTTTTTATTAGCGGCATATAATCCATGCATTTAGTCACTGATGTAAATGATATGTATTTGTGATAAGAAAGATCATAAGAAAAACACAATGAATTAGTGGTTGTTATTCAGAATCATTTAATCCATACATCAAACAATACCTTAAAGAAAAGACCACCTCTTGTGCGTAAATAACTGATTACATGTCTTACATCAATGATCAATATTCGGGGTGCCATCAAGTGATATGACAGTACCACTAAAATGAACATGGGATTATTTCTTACTAAAACGGGCGGAAATCCACGATTGACACAATAATAAATCAGATGAGGCCTAATAGAAGAGACGAGTATTAGAGACGACAGCCTGGTATGTGGTGACCAACAGAATGAAAGTGGCGAATCTGCTCTTAAGGCCTTAGGTATCATATATCGTCGCCTGTGAGTTGATTTACTCGAGCAAAGCAAACCCATACTAAACCCATACCAAAGCCTAAGCAAACTGTTTTTCTACGGAATTAACGATTCAACTTCTCTTCAATGACACACTAGTTAAATAAGTTTCTACACATGCTTTTCTCGTGTTATACATTATATATATATATATATTTTTTTTTCTCAAACAATTTTCAAGTCTGACTTTTGACTCTCAAAAGACGCATTGGTTTCACTAAATTATGAATGGTATGAATGCTATCACGAATCAATGTCGTCTTCACCCCGTATGTCATTTATTACAATTAAAATTGAGAAGAAGTAAAAGCAGCTGCAATGAAAGAAAGTGTGATGTCAATAGGGCTCTATTCTCACCAAATTAATGCAGAGCCCTTACATTCCAACTTTAGTTCGAATAGTAATTACTGCTTAACGAGCTGAGAGCCAACTTCAAGCCTACTCATAATATATTTACCAAAATATTTGTGTTATACTGTAATCATTCTTTTCTTCTACCAAATATAGATTTCTACCAACATTCCCATTTGACATCAGTTTCATCTCTAACTTTCAGCTCAATTAATATTTACTTTAAACTAATACTTATTCTTATTATTAAAACTACAATTATTTATTTTGATTATTGAATAAATCTTTGAAAATAAAATAATCTAATTATACAGTATATAAGACTTACAAATAAATTATCACATTTAAGATAATTTGATATGAAATTTTTTATGCAATTATTACAGCGCGAATACAGTATTCAAAACACTTCAGTTACTGTAATAATTTTTGAAAATTAAATTTATACTAAATAATGATTAATTCTTATTCTTGATGGCCACTAAAACTGCTCATCTTTTAGATCTCAAGGTCTTTCATCCATTAACCCTTTTTGTTTAGATTGATTGATATCTAATGGGAATTTCACAGATGAATGGAATCATAAATTGGACTTTTATTATACTCTAATGGCAAATTTAGTAAACAGTGTTATTTACGGCTACCATCTGTTCTTTTCTCCACTATCCTCATGATTAACGTCCAAATTATTTCTAGATTTGAGGATTCAAATAATCCTTTACTAGGAGTCAATCACTTACTATATATTTGCTATCGATTTGATTGTTTTTCTGTATTCATTCAAATCAGTAGTAATCAGACTCAAGAATTAATTTTAGATTACTTTCAGTTGAGAAAAACTTTACTGAAATTCATGGATGAAACAATTTGTTTAATATAAACCATTAATTCTTCTAATTTCCATTTTAATACTTTTGTAATAATATAAAAAATTTTCTTTCAAACCTATTTTTAATAGTGTTTAAATACTATTTAAAAAATATTGTTGAACTTATCAAATACCTTTTTTGACATGAATTATTCAATTAGCAAAACCTACTTTATTTTAATGAAAATTTGTTAATCAATCAAAAAAACAAAACCACTAATTAATAATGTATTAGTTAAACCAAAATTAATTGTTTACATATAAGTTAGAATAGATTGCGAAACTTGTGATGAGTTTTCAATCCTAATTACAATTCTAACACTTTTATCATGGTTTCATTTTTAATTAAGATATTTCGAAATTTTTATGTTAACCTTATTAATTAAATTTTTGATTTTGATTTTGTACTTGAAAAAAGGTATGCCTAAGCTCCTGATTTGTCAGGTGTAATACATCAGGAAGATTAACAACCATTTCAAATCGATTATCCTTCATATTATTCATAAAGTTTATCTATTAATTAAATCTACAAGTAAAGTAAATTTAGTAATTAAGTGTTAAGTAAATCAAATTTTAATATTAAAAACATCCTGATTCAAATTCATTCCTTAATGCTTTAACTATCAATAATTATTGCAAGAATTTATTTTTCAGATGAGATAATTTGGTTTTTTAGATTCTTTCTATTAACTAAAATTATTTAGTTTCGAATTAAAAGAAAAAGTTTGAATTGAAACTACAAAAATAAAAAATATTTTTACAAAAAATCATTGCATTCCATCCTAACATTCAGTAATTATAATAACTTAAAGCTCACAAGTAATAATTCAAATAGAAGAAAAAAAATAAATAAATATAAGAAACTGACAAAAATTGAAAAGTATTAGTTATCTTATGATGCAATTAAGCAAATTAGGGTTTATTTTTCACTCTACATGACATATCTACTAAATATCATGATCTCACGCAACATTCCACTATCATTTATTTAAGCGCCAGGACATCAATTTTCTACATATATTTATGCGTAACTTGCTTTAAATCAAGAAGAAATAAAATGAAAAATAACTAAATAAACTCTACATATGTTACATTTTAAATATTTGATAAAAACGTTTGCAATTAATAATTACCTTTAAATTTCAAAAAGTCTTTTTGCAAATTTTAAGCTAGAGTTGAATTAAGGATTCAATTAATTTACTCGCAGAAAATTAATTATAAAAACGTTTATAAAATTTCTATATGCCTTTCATTGAGTTTCATTATGGTATGAGGACTGACTTTTAAAATAATTTTAATAGAAGAATGAGTTTTTATTTAATTTAAATATTGATAGCAAATTTCAAAATATGTGTCCGTCTCTAATTTGCATTTAAGGCAAAACACGCGCTTCAATAATGAGAAAATTTTTACTTAGTGTACGGACTTATGGGACACACCTATACGAAATGGTTTTCTTAATTTGAAATTAAAATAATTTAGTTTTCAGTCAATATTTATAAAAGATATTGTTGTTTATTATTGACTTTTCTAGTATTGTTTAGCAAAAAATTCAGTTTAAAGATCATTACTTCTGAATTAAATTATTATAACTCAATCCCATTCTGATTATATATTTCAAAGCCATTATTACAGAAAAGTTAACAAAAAATCTATATTACGCTAAAAATAATTCATATAGAGGTTATTTCAGTTGAACATATAACACTTAATTAAAAAAAGGAAAAGATATTTCATATTCATTTTGAAACAAAATTTCGTAATAAAGTTTTTAAAAAAATTACTTCAAATTGAATATAAAACAAAATTATCATAATATCATAAATTTTGAGTTAACAGTATATAATAATGATTTAATACTTAAATGTTTGGACAACATGTTATTCTTGAAGGTTATGCCCTCATGCTAGTACTCCTGTCGCAGATTTAGTCGATCTGTTCGCTAATATGGGCTATAGATAAGAATCTATTAAAGATATTTATTACAAACAGAACATAATTTTATTTCTATCCGACAGTTACTAAACGAAAAATATTCAAATGAAAATATTAATTTTGTTTAATAACTCCTCGATTTATTTCTTAGAGATATTTTGAATTACAACTACTGTGAAAAAATAAAAAACTTCAAATGAGTCAATCAAATCAACCATATCATTTCAAATTAAAGTATCGAACAATAAATGCTTAAATTTTGTGTAAATTTTATTATAATCAATAGATTCTATAATTTATTTACAGTTAGTTTAATTATAGTTCGTTTTTCCTAACAATTAATTGTTTTTATCATTAAAAAAATAATTTCAAACCAATCAAAAGGTTGAAGCGATTTGAGAGTTGGCTTTCTTCGCAAATAACTTAATGATTGGTTAATACTTGAACTTTATCAGAAATAGTGATAATTTAGCGGCTGAGGTATAATAATCAATCAGAAAGAAATTTTATATGATATGAAAGTGAATTTTTTGAAGCATCGATTTATGCTTTATCGTTAAGTACTTGTAAAGGCATTATCAATAATCACTATTTTTCATAACCTTTTATCATATGTTTGTGTTTATTATGAAATAAATTTATTTAATTAAATATTTACCGAAGGATTATTAATAAATATCTTTTAACTAAAGTAACAAAACTTATTGGTATTTATAAATAAGTTATAGTCGTAGTAAAATTGAACCGGAAATGAAGTGCTTCAATAAATAATAGTCATTCAAACAAATTCGTTCTACATTTCAGATCAATTATTAATTTTTGCAAATGTTTTCGCTGACTTATTAACTTTTTCTCTTAAAACTTTTGGTTTAAAAGTGTCCAAAGTTTAAGCACCTTTGCATTCGCTAGTATTTACATAAAATTTTTAAAGACTAATTTTGAAATAACTTCAGGAAAAGGTTATGTAATTGACTAAAATTTTATTAATCGATCAAGTCAATGGTTAATGCATTGATCAACATAAATATAATATACCGATTAATTAAAATTTGTTCAATATATGCAATAGAATTAGCTTAAATTCAATCTTATATTCCTAATAAAGATTGAATTTCTTATAAACTATAGTGTAATGAGAAAATGATTATTAAAAAATCGATTTCCTCCAACGCATATCATTTAAAGATAAAGCATAGTTACCAAAACAATATGAATTTAGTGCATAATGGTTATCAATAATATCTAAACAATAACTTTAATACATTATTGATAGCAATTATATTAAAATACATTATTTGTCTGACTTTATGCAGTATTTTCGATTGATAGTTGAATTGTTTCTTTCATTAGTCATTGTCATAAGAAGACATAAACAAAGCAAAAACAATAAATAATAACAAAGTCATAATAGAAAGTCCCAATTTTGAACATTACTTCAAAGTTAATTGCAATTCTATGCATATTAGTGGTTGAGCTCATCTATTAATGTAATACATTATTGCAATATAACTACATATTTACACACAAAACAATACAAATGATATGTATGGATGAGACAAAATGAATATACTATGCGACTAAATGAATATACTATGAGAGACAATAAAGTGAATTGCAATTAATAGCAAGGAAAAGGCGGATTTCCTTTGCCTCATTCGATCCCCATTGTTATCCCCAATTGCAATTTTGGACATCACTAACAATTGTCTGCCCATTGGATAAATGTTAATCATTGCTTCTATGAAAGATGCCAGTCCTTCATGGCTTCATAAACGCCCTATTGGTGGAGTTTGCAGTTTGTTTTGGTAGTTAGGAATGGGTACGACTCCATACATCAATCACCGGACCAAATATGTTGGAATAGAGAGAGAACTTGCTTTCGGTTATTGATCCCCCAATACATTAGGTTTTAGTGTTAATGTAAAACTACTGCAGCACTGGATGTAGTCGTGAGTGGTGTGCACTTTAATCCCATGTAAGAATTAAAGAAAGACATTTGTTAACATTGTTGGTGTATATATATAACTATAATATATCAAAGTGACTCTGAAGGTACCATTAAATTTACGCGAGCGCACTAAATACTCAACCAGAGAGTCTCTGTAGAAGTGCTTCTCAAAACTCTTCTCAAATCTCTTCTCAAAATTATGTTTCAAACCCATATCTCTTCTCGTCTTAACATTCAATGATAACGTTTATTTAGAATTGTGTGCAATAATTCGCTATCATTTTTGATAAACTTGATTGTACTAAATCTATTTTGATGAAACTTAGTGGGCATAGACTTTCGATGTCACCCAGTGTTTCACCACCAACAGTGGCCTTCGGGCAATTCGGTTACGCAACTCATCAAAACACATCGGGCGCAGCCTCACCAATAACCGTAAGTTTAACCATAATTTAAGACTAAGCTTAAGCATAATTTTGGATTTGAAAGTTAAAAAACCCCACACACTGTTTAGCAAAGCATGTGGTTATTATCTCAAATGATGTGCAGACACATGTCGTTTATAATAAGTTTAACAAACTTGACATATCAGCGATTCAGACATTAATGGCTTAAAGGGTTCTCATATTATTGTTTTTCTCAATACATCATTATAGCCTTCAACAGTGTCCGGAAGTTCATGCTGTGAGCCATTGACTCTTAGACTAAGTACTGGTGTTAGTGGTGGACAACACGGACTCTTAGCTACCAGTGCGTCAACCATTCACCCAAATCCTAACTCTGTTACTCCTCTATCAATGGATACGATTTCGAATAATAGATTTAATGCTACAACAGGAGGACTCGCGAATGTTTCTCATCATCACAACTCACCGACAACTCCGTCAGCATTTTATGCAACTAAACCATCGACATATGCCGATGCATACTGTAATTCAACAGTCATCGATCCGGCGGCAGTCAGTTTCTATCAGACTTTAGTAAGAATTATTATATGTCATAACCATAACATTGGTTTATAACATTTGGACGAAAAAAAACTAAAGATCATTTTGAATTTAAATTCTCGAATTTCTATCTGTTTTCAGCCAAACTATGGTTTCAAAGATGCTGCTGCAGCCGCTGCCACATGGGCTCATGGAATCGCTGCACAATCAGCTGCAGCCAACTATTACTACGATCCGGCATTTACGCAATACGGGTAAGACTAAACTTATTTTTAATTATTTTTAGACATCATTTGATTGGGTGATTTAAGTTCACAAATTGTAGAAATTTAGATACAATTGTTACGCAAATTTATTCTAAAAAATAGCTCTTTTTTTATTGCTAAAGATAGTCGCCGTCGACAATAAGACATTTTTAAAGTGGCCAATAAAAGGTTGACGGCGACAAAAATCGTAAAATTTTTTATGTCCCAAACATAAGGGACGGATGTGGGATTGTTATCCCACTGGGCTCTTGGCTCTTATATGCACCAGAAGTACTGCTGACGCCACTAAAAACAAAGATAACAAAATTATAGTTTTACAATACATTTTAAAATTAAGTTCAGTTAAGTTCAATGTAGTGATGGATCTGTTATGCCTTTATCTCTGAGATAGAATCATCTGCTTTGTAAAAAGGGGAACGAGTCTGAAGCACGCGCTCATAACAAACTTTTTAAAAATTTCCTCAAAAATAGTAGCCTTTCAATCAAAATATGACAAATTGGAAAACAGTCAAAACCTTTAATTATACTTCACTTTTAAAATAAATTAATGTTCAAAAAAAAGGAAATTAAGTAATTATTATTATTTTTTACAACAACTAATTAAAGGTTGTAATGAGTCTCTAATTTATAAAAAGACATTCTCATGAATTGATGTGCTTAATAGATAGCAAAAGCGTAGACAAGGGGCTTATCACTAATGTGTATTGAGGTTTTAAAAGTTTCTTTAACAGTCATTGTGATCATTGATTGTCTCCTTGATGTCGTTGTTCAGGTATTCTCCAGGTTATGACTTCAATGGTGCGGCGCGACGCAAGAATGTTACTCGAGATTCGACGACTACCCTCAAGGCCTGGCTAAATGAACATCGCAAAAATCCTTATCCCACTAAAGGAGAAAAAATTATGCTCGCAATCATCACCAAAATGACTTTAACTCAGGTGAGAATATTTTCTACTTTTTAAAAATCAATATTCATTCATATATTAGTTTTAACTTATTTTAAATTTTTTTATATTTGAACGAAATTTAAGACTTTTTTTTTTGTTAGTGAATACAAAACTAAAACTTAAGTTTAGTATCAGAAGTAAATCTATTCATAAATCAAATATTTATCTGAAAACAATATTCAAAATCCAAACACTAATTCAGTTTTATGACAGACATAAAGTTGTAGTGAAAAGTATTAACGCTTATGGCTTTATTTGTTTGGGTTTAGTGTGCGATTAAAGAATTTTTACAATCTTTTAATGTTTATTTAATTTCTAATTCAAGTTTTTATCTAAAGATTAAATGTTAAAATTGTAAAATTTATGAATTTATTTGATTAAAGTAAATAATTAAGTAAGTAATTAATGTTAATGTTAGGTATCAACATGGTTTGCAAATGCAAGAAGACGTCTGAAGAAGGAGAACAAGATGACTTGGGAACCAAGAAATCGATGCGACGATAACGACGACGATATAATTACAAGTGATGATGAAGACGATAATAAACAAGAAATTATTAGTGAAAGTAATCAAACTTCAAATATGAATCAAATAACAACAAATAAAGATATGCAGACGGGGAGAGAATACAACGATTCTTCTAAAGGTTAGATAATATATAATGAATTCATTATGAATTCATTATCAATCTATTGAATTACATAATAAGATATAATTACGACGCCGTCTTCTATTCAAACTATTCATATTTATTGCTTTCAACATCAATTTTGCTCAATCTATTGATGTATTTAATAGTTTATAATTAGTGGCGACACAACTCTTTTGTTTTACAATATTTGATATGTGCTCAATCAACTTATAGTCTTGTTGTTTGGGTGGTCTTAGAGTGAAACTGTTTCTTTCCAACTATTTCTTCACATTCTACAATAGCACAGGTTTTAAACCCCCTATTGAGTTAGCCATAGTTTATACCATTAGAAGACTCTCCAAGAATAAGCTTATATGCACTTAACCAATGCCTCAATTCATTTTGTCCTAATCAAGTAAATTTTGAAGTCATATCATTCTTGAGAACTTCCTTGACAAATGTCAGACAAAAAATTAGTGAAAGCAGTTTGTTGTCAGTGAAGGAAACAGCAATAATTTCAATTGGTCTGCATTGAAACAGTGGTGGCCATTACAAATGCAAAATCACGCTCGCAAGAGGTTGAATGAGATATCCAACTGTGAATATACAACCCATGCAGAGGAATTCGTCTCTATCACCCTGTGGAGAGAGATGTGGAGAGTGTGTCTTGTCTTAAGAATCTTTCTTCTCTTTTTTTTTTTTTTTTTTTTTTTTTTTAAGTACAAGTTGTTGTAAATGCAGCACAAGTTGTGCAAAACAAACACACAGCAGTTGCTTATGGGAAACTATTAAGTCAGGTCATCCCGAGCTCATAAATTTTGCTAAGGCTAAGATTGTACGCACTACTGAGTAATAACATGCGTCGACCCTATCAAACCTTCGACCTGCCTCTCCCTCTCCCACTTCTTCAAGTACTTCAACTTCACTTTTCTATATGCAAACACTCTCAGTGTGTTTATGTTTGAGCTTTTCAATTATATTCAATTAACTGAAAACTTGAAGAAAAATTTTACAAATATAAAAACATTTACAAACATAAAAACATTTGCTATTCTATTGTTTACATCATTACAATAGATTTAGTTATCACTAGTTTTAATCGCAATTTTTACTTTTCGCTTACACTAAATGTTTTTCCAATAGATCCGTCTGAAGTCTCAAGAGGTCATTCGAATCAATTATCATCAAAATGTATAGACATACCATTGAGTAGTGCTATTACAACCTGTTCATCAGCAAATGAATCTCAACTTAATTTTACCGTAAGCTTTAAAACAATGTCAAAACTAAAAACTTCTGCAATTCTTTCAAAATAAGTTAAGGCATAACTCGATAGTAGACGTAAATCTCATGTAAACAATTTAATGATGGCTTAATTTCTTTTAATGAGATTATGTCAAACACAGTAAATCAAGATTATTATCATAAAGTAGAAGATTATATATTAGTTTTAATATAAAAAATAGTTAATTTTATTTAAATACTAAGAGGGAGACAATTGAGTTCAAAAAAGTAGCACACGAGTAGTACAACACGAGTAGTACATTAAGGCAAATACAGATTGATATAGATTCAAAAATTGTCATTTGTTTCGATTTGTAGGAAAAACGCAATCCAACGAACAATTCTTCAAAACCTAAAATCTGGTCATTAGCTGCAACAGCAATAGACGATAAACCAAAGAGTCCATTGAGCCATCAGCACAATCAGAATCTGAGTCCGAATTTGAATTTGGCACCACCTCTACATCTCACAGCACATAATATTCATTCTAATGCATTCACAGCCTCAACGCCTACCAATATGACAGGTTGGTATCATCACACACACAATCACTCTCACACTACTCCCTATACATCTGTCAATCCTTATGGAGCACATTATATGCCATCATTACAAAGACACTTCCAACAAACATCAGTGGCAACAACACTACCTCCACAGGTATATCTAAATTTTTTTTCGCTTGACCTTTGAAATTACGCGTACTTAACAGCGTTCAATATTTTCCTCTAAAGTAACCTTTGTTTTGGTCTGATTTGAATTCCAAAGTTATAATTCCTATTATCTCATGACACTTATGAAAAATTTCATTTTAAGTGCATGTGTCAAACTTGACTGATTCTCAAATGATAGGATAGATATAAGAATTTGAGATAAATTGTTTGAAATAACACAAATTTTAATTTTACAAAAATACTATCATATGTACTGAACTGATCTCTTTCACTGAACTCAGTGAACAGTCTATCAATTATATACAAGACTTCAAATTACAATATTGGAAAAATTCAAACCGATTCAATAGTTTTAAAAGAAAGTAATATGAAATAAATTGATTTTACTTATATAATAGCGAGACAAAAGATATATTTCGTGATTATCTCACATTTGTTGATAATATGAACTTAATTGAAAGTTTACATTCAAAGATTAGTTTAATCAATCATTACTTCTAATAATGCTTCAAACTTAGCAAATTTAAAATATATTTTTAAAAAAAGAGATTTTTATTCTTTATAACTAATGTTTAGAAAATTCTAGAGCTCAAAAAATTGACTGAAAATAATAATTCACAAAATTGTAAACATGTCGAGCTTGAGTTTCATTTTGAACATGAGTTCAAATTTTATGAGTTCACACGAATGTGAAGTGATGTGACCGTTAAAATTTAAATGAACTCAATTCTCAAATTATTAAAACTTTGACATTGATTTGAAAAGTATTTATATTTAGTTTATTTAAAGAATTTTTAAAATAAAGAAATACTTGAAACGAACAAAAAAATTGAAAAAATAGTTGAATGCAAATGAAATTAATTAGTATTCATTGTCTATATAGGCAGATACACCACCGCAAACGCCGCCTGCTCTCAAATTAGCATCAATGCAATTACTCAGCTCAGAAAGAGGTGCGATCGCATCAGAACAGGTGAATTGTGTGCAACACAAAATAATCACTTATCGCAATCAAGGGGAACAAATCGGACAAAGTGGCAATACTTCACCACCAACTCAAAGTAAGAAAACTTTCATTAAATCAAACCACTATCCCATCAATTTATCATCAGTTGATCTCATTTTTCTTGTTTCTCAAACTCGTATTTGACTTAATTTTTTTGCCTTCAAGAAAAAATTAATACATTATTTTAGTTTTGCTCACACGGAAGCAAAGCAACAAAAATGTGATGCTCTCAATAACTTATAAATTAAATTGACTCATAAAGAATGATCGAATTCAGTGATATTGTGAACAACTGATTAAGTTGTAAATCAGTTTAATAAACATGAACACAGAGCTATTCCTATATAAAGACAATCTATTTTTATATAATTAAACATTGAACGTATCATTTGTTCAATATTGTGAAACCATAAATTGTTGTGATTTATTCAATTTGAAGGCCTTGAATCTTAAGATCTGATTACATGTTACACATTTAAATAACTTCAGTTAACATATCTATTAGCTTTCTTCTAAACCATTAACTTGTGCTATATTCTAAATTGAAAAGCAGATCAAGACTTAAAATTTTTATTTTATGCCTCTCTATTTGAAAAGCAGTTAATTAATAACTAGAACTCATATCAGATCTATAATTGAATGAATTTCATTATAGAAATATTTATATTCTGGTTAAGCATCTAATCTATAGCATGAAGAATTTTTGAATAACTAATTCAGAATTAATTTAAATAATCATTCAAATGTTTTTTATGCACTAAATTTTGTATTTAATATTTTTCATTTTTCAAAGAATATATCTTTTCAATACTTTACTGAAGATTTAAGTTGAGATGTGTTTATTGAGAAGTACAACAAATTATAATCAAATGAATTGCAATACAAAATGCATAAGTTATTCAAATGAATTCTAAGATATTTGGCATTTTATTTATTACTAATAAGCGTCTGAATACGTGACCACATAATGACATAAGTTAGAAAACAATTTTTGATTATCAAAATGCGTAATAGATTTATTTGAACTTTGGAGTATTTTATTAGCAGAAAAGATATTTGCATTAGTTAGCGATAGAAACTGGAGAGGCTCTATATTTTTGTTATTTAACATTCGGCATTCACCAAAGCAAGCATTTTGATTGGATTGTGTAATTTATTGTTTGAAATAATACAGAAAATAATGAAACAATGTTACGTTTGACATTAACCTTATCTTTAGAAAATATCTCTCATAACCGTTGTATCACTAATAAACCAAACCTAACTCAAAGCCATAGAAAACAAATGTCCGAATGCATTGGACAGCAACTGACAAGAGAGTGAATGACAATAATTCATGCTTAACTTGTAGTAATGTCTGTCATGGCATAGCAACCGGCTTGCAATTGTACGCATTCAATATAATTAGGCAGTGCTATAGCAAAAAAAAAAAGAGACACTGCATTATTGCAGCAAAATTTCAGTAGTAGTTGAAGCAAATGCTGGTTTGTATTGCATGCAAGATCGCCAAACATGATAGTCGTTCGTGTCATTTTCAGTGCTCAAACTGAATTTGCACGTCATGCTGTGGTTGTGCGATGTGTGACAGTATAAAAGCAGAACTTAACTATTATCTCGATATAGCAAATAATATTAACGTTAAATTTAGTCTATCAAATGGTGGCACTTATATGTAGGAGGAGATACTTTTGGCGTCTAACCCTCATCCAAACTCAATTATAAAAATGCAACTAAAATGCAACTAATAGATTATAGAAACTAATACCACGCCCTGTGAAGCCCATTTAGATTGTCTAATTCAGTGAATTCTCTGGTCTAATTGAATTCTATTTCCAACATTTTGCCATTGAAGCCAATTTTCAATAATCATTTATAAACTGTATTTACATTACATTTTAGTACACGTATTGCTAACTTTTATAGTAAATTACTTATAACTCTTATATAACTTGATAACCCCTAATAAGTAATGGATAATACATTATTACTTCTTATCTAAATGGGAATAATCAGAAGTCCATCCAATGATTTATATTTATGTAATTACAGTTTATGGAAGTGAATTCAGGATCGCAAATGACGATCTCTCTGATGCCAGTCATTCATTTGGTAACATGAGTTCTGTAGTTCATCATCAGACACAGGACAGCAATAATAATAACAACAACAACAACAACAAGTAGGACCGCATTATCACTGGATTAACAGCCACTGCTGATTCATCTGACTATGTTGTGCAAATAAATTATTTTGGTTGATGGCCATCAACACAACACAGAACACACAGAACATACACACAAGCAGATAGTGATTCTAATGTTGTAAAATTAGGTACTGTACATATTTATATTTGACCAGATATTGTATCTGTTCTGCAAATACGAACTTTAACCACTTCTTCATGAAATAATGTGGGGATTCTTGTTATTCGGTCAGCACTGACATCAAAATTGATATAAATTCATAGAAAGAGAGACCACATTTGTGTGCAGACAACTTGAAAATTGGAAATGTAACTAAAAGTGATAATAAACAGCTGCTTCACTATTAGATAAAAATACACTTTTTATCATATAATGTAATGCTTATATCAATAATGCATTTGTCAACTAATAATATAAATGAATTTTAAATTTTAGTTTCAAATTTAATCATAAGATGTTATGCAACATATCGTTTACAAAATAAAAAGTCATGTTTTATTACCGAAATATCAGTTGATTTTTTTTAAGTTATCAAATTAATGATTACACAACTCTAACTTGTTTTTGCTCTCCTTATTCTACTTTTAAGTCATTTTAACATTAAGTCAAAGAAATTAAAAAAGAAGAAAAACTAAACTCCGAATCATATGGGGTTCGGTTAATTAATAGTTGGGTTGGTATTGTCGATAAATGAGATTATCAAGTCTTGAATTTTAATTTAGGTTAAAAAACAAATCAAGTTATTTATGACTGAAAAGTATAACCCACACAATGATTTAAGTTTGAATCGAAAATATTCCACTGAATATGCATTTATTTATTATTATTATTTTTTTGCATTTTAATAACGATTCAATTTTAAAATGTTAACTTTGGTTATCTGTGTTTCTCATCAAAGCATAACTTTATGAAATTTCATTTTTCTATATTTCAATATCATTGAATTTTTATTTAAAATCCTCGACATTCATCAGTTATTTGAAATCATCCTTATTGAATCTGTTTAATTAAGTTATTCGCAAGTTTACCATAGGAAAGAAAAATAATATTATAAGCAATAATAAAACTTTAAATTGAAATAAAATTTTTGAATGAACTTAAATTTTTAGTGGTCATTAGTAGAAGTATTTCTCTCTCTCTCTAAAACAATAAAACATAGTCTTAAAACATTGTCAGAATGAATTCATTGTCAGATTAAATGCAAGCCATAACTCAGGCTCAAATCCATCACAACTGATTTTTAGTCATTGAAAGTCATTCGCGTCTCAACTTTTAGCTCACATTACGAAAGATAGAACAGGCCTATTCCTCATCTCGGTTTTCATTATTTAAGTGCATTATTTACAGGTTGTCATCCAGGATTAAGGCAGATTCCAATCTGCATAGTAGGTGATCGTGACCCTACCATTGTGCCGGATCTGACCCCATGTTTTGCGTCTCTAGCACTGCATGAAAGAGCCCACCCGTCAATTTTTATGCATTTACAAACTCGATTAGATACCCGTAAAGCCCAGCACTCTTAAAATCAACAAAAAATATTTGAATAAAAAATATGTCGACATCAATCATATTTGCATTTTGTTTGTAAAATTATGTATCACTTCAAAGTTTTTATGTGCGACGCAATTAATAACAGCGATTTTAGGAAATTTAACTTTGTTTTTGAGAGATTCAGGTTATAGTACGCTTTGCTCATTAATAATATGTTAAGCAAATTGTTATCTGTTTAACGATAAATTTTCAATTATTCAAGTATTCAATTATTTCGCGTATTTAACAGTAAGTTATTCTAACGGTCACTTTGCATCTCAAGTATCTATTGAAAAAGTAATTTTTGATTTTCAAATAACTTTATAGAACAAGACTTAGTCTCTCACATAAATCAATCCCAAGAAATATACTTTTGGTTGAGCTCAGGCTAACCGAAATCATTATAGCCAAACAAACCGGTCACCCATTAAAATAATCTCATTTATTGATCATATTTATTTGAAAACCTATTTATTTAAACTTATATTTATTGATAGGCAATGATATATATTCTGACAAATCATAAATAATATATTCATATTTTGAGAATCCAATGACAAAAATACATAATCTTATTATTGTTTTATTGTAATAACATTGAAGTTGAAGTTGACTCACAAAATAAAATCTGCTATTTTTGTATCATTTGAGTAGTGTTTGAATATTTGTGGCTCTAAAAAAGGTTTCTGAAAACAAAATTATTGCAATCTCGTCGCCAAAACTGCTCTCAAACTAAAGTTCATCAATACATTTGCAGCATATCTGGTATAGCAAACGCCCTCAGCATCTCTGGTTAGTTTGGAGATGGTTGTCCAGATAAGATCCATTTTACGTCCTTTTTAAACCCAACCTAAACCAATTCAGACAGAAAATATTCCGTTTCGCAAAAACATGAATCTATATTTATGTTCGCATTTTTTTCTACTTGTGACAAAAGTGAACAAAACAACGCCCTTTTCGAGTTGCGTTTAAATCATTTTCAGAACTATTTAGATTTAGAAAATTTTTTCTCAGTATTAATAACTCGGTTTGATATACCCAGAAGTGACAGCGACTTGTAAAATGAGAAACCAATCCTTGTAACTGAATGAGCAGTTAATCAAAACTTCATATGTTGAATGAAACACCCATTGATATGACATTTCTAATCAAACAGAAACACACAAAAGTATGTGATCTTCAAATCTCTTATATCAGTACCAAAGAAGACTAATTCGAGTGAAGAATAAATTATTTCGAATACTTGTTTTTGAAAATGTTAAACTATTACATGTCTTATCAAAGCAGTAAATGTTGTGATGGGAAAGTATGGACGTGTTTTCGATCTTTATCTTAACCTTAACGAAGTGATATACTGTACTTCTGCAGTCTTTTCTACAGTCTTTTCTACAGTCCTTTACCTGATAGGCTCATTTCATGGACATTTCTTTATAAATATCCTTGTGACTAAATTATTTTCTTTGTTAAGTTATTGTTTGTAACGTTTATCTCGATTGCAGTCTCTGAGAAAAACATAGTCTCAGACATGAAAATGAATGTTCTCAAAAAAAACTTGTTTTTATAATTAGTGCCCATTAGTACAAAATAGCATATCTTTTTTTATCTGACAGTTTCGAATCAATTGGAAGGAAAAAAATAATGTCAAACTTATATTTAGGAAAACATTGAGAAAAACAAATTAAGAATAGTTTTGATGCATAATTGGAGGAAAACTTGTATAAAACATTTTGAATGATTACAAATTTAGTGGTTCACTTCCAGTTTAACTCGAATATTGAGATTTTCTAAACTTGAATTCTTGAGAATGAAAAATTAGAGAAAATTATTTGCAAATCAAATTGAATATTAAAATCATGACCCCTGCGCTTCTATTTGAAACAGTGCAGAAAACATACATTTTAAGGTATACTTACAACATAACGTATGTCACAATTCAAGATAATATTACAGTTCGCTGCTTGGCTTAGTGTGCCTTCACATTGGAAGACGTGTGTAATTAATCTAAGCATTGACATCATTGGCATTCCCGCAGTAAAGCACCTCTGACTAGATATGTGATCCTCTATGGAATTTTTGTATATCACGATTTGGGAGATCTTTCAAAACTTGTATAACATTTAAAGATTATCATATGCTATGCCTTATACTATCCTATGCTTTATTTTTCTTTATCTGATTCTTGTATTGGAAACTTTCAAACTTTATTTTCTAGGATCGTACAAATGAAGGATGTGTTTTACTTTTAAACTTATGTGTTTAGTCAGTCTAATCACAAATCACTTAAGCTTTTCTATGTTTTAAACAACAATTTTCCTAAATTATATATATGTCCAAAATCAGGGGAGATTTCTTTATACTGAGAGCCCGTGCTGTGATTTTTTGCAACTTTGCTGCGAGCTAACTATAGTTAACTCTGCTAACTATACTCAAATCATACTCAAAATATTCTCAAGACTTTTATTTTATACATATTTGCTTTATTTGTATATTTAATTTTATCATTCTTTTTAATTATTTCAATGTTTCAATTTATCTCAAAAATTTTCTATAATATAGAGCCGAAAATTTTTTTTAAATTGTGATAATAAAAGATTTTCAAGAATTTATAATTCAATTTTTTGTCCAAAACGCTAATTTTCTTAAAGAATTTTCGGTCGTTTACCTGTGGTTTTATTTAATATTTTTCATGTGAAAAGTCATGTTTTCCTTTATTAAAATTACATATAATTTTAAGGATTATTAATAATTATCTTAATTGACATTTTCTTCCTCTGATTGCATCGAAAATTAATAAACCATTTTTAATAATCATGTTTCTCAATATTTTGGATCAGATAAGTCTCAGCATGAATTGAGAATAAAAAAAATTACCCAATTTTCTTGACACTCTTTAGTGACTTGAAAGGCAAATAAGAGATGTAACGAATGTAAAAATAAAGTATTATATTATTCAAACTACTGAAGGATCGCGGATATTCCCACAATAAAAAATAAGGAGAGAAATATCTCGAAAGATTGTCGCCTTGAAAATATAAGGAGCTCTCTCGCATTTTTATGAAGAATTAATTCGAATATTGACTAGAGAGAAAAAATATATATTTCATTTCAGAATTTTGTTTTGTTTAGTTTTGTTAATGCAATTTTCCTTAAAGCCTGTTATTGTTAGTGTAAAACACATTGGAATTGCTTGTATTAAAACTGGCTTCCTTTTAAGCGTCGGCGAAAGCTATGGTAGTTATTTAACTCTCGACTAATTAAACAAGACAGCTAAAAGGTACCGATACTCAAACTCATTGAGATTCAACAATAAGCCGACCCTCAAAACTAATGCAGACATTTGTAAAACGATTGTTTGTATTATTATCCCGAAAAACAAATTTACGACAAAAAAAAATATTATTATACTTTGAAAATATTATTATTATTATTATTGATATTCAGGCATTCTCAGCGAACACTCAGTACAAGGATTTGTTTGTCATTCGCCTCATTTTGTTTAGTGCTCATGTTATTACAATATGAAATTTACAATTCATAACTGATATAACTATACAATAGTTGTATACTATTATCTAGAATTACTTTTGGTGTTGCTTTGTATTAAACTTTCGTTTACGTTAATGACTTCATGAAAATACAAAAAATATATATATTAGTTATTTATTCCAATTCTTATTTATCTTAAGACAATCATAATGACTAACATTATAAACATTATAATGATTATAATGATTACAATCATTAACTCCAATTCGCAAAAGGAAAATATTGCATAAATTATTAATAATTAATGCCATAATTAAACTTCATCTCTTAAATGAGAACATTTCGTCTTTAGTCGAGTGAAAACATAAATTTTGAACAGTTATAAATTAAAAAATTATGTGTTAACATTCATACAATCATGAGATGGCATAAACTTATGTCTACTGTATATCATTAGAATCATTGGTTTTCATAATAACATACTTTGAGTTCATGTTTTTCAAACCTTTAATGCAACCGATTTTAACTATTTGTGAAGAAAATATCATTTTTAATGGACTTAATTAACATTTTGAATTAACATTAAAGATAAAATATAAGTTCATTTAAAATATTTAGTAATAAAAAAATAAAAATATAGAATCTGAAAATCTAATTATGAGAATTGTTTTAAAATTGCAGCTAATAATAAGTTTCGATTCCTACTTCATTTTGAGGCTTTTTTATCCTTTGACTTCAATATATTTTTAAATCCATTTAATTTAATTGTTTTCTTTTTGGTTCTAATTATAATAAACTTTTTTGGAGTAATGTTCCATTAATTTTTAAAAATAAACTTTAAAATGAATTTATTTATGACAATATGTAGTTTATATGAAAATTGAATTCAAAAAAAAAATTATAGACTTATGTCAAACTCTCATTAGTTTGAAAGAAGAGAAAAACAAATTTAACTTAAGCTTAAGTATTAATATTTTATTACTTGCAATGCGAACAAACAATGCTCATAATTTTCATAGAAAAGATAAATTTGGAATATAATGCATTTTATGAGCTCTTATAGTACTTACGATACTTTGAGACACTTTTATTTTGATTACATATTTCACATTTTATTTTATTGAAGTAAGACTTAAAATGATACAAAACCCGAAATGGGAATCAAAATGTAAGCTTAAGTGATGCCATAAAAGATATATCATGATTAGGTAGTAGTGAAAAAAATAAAAGCTATACCTTTGAGTAAATTGTCATGTTCAACAAGAGATTTGCCACAATATATGGTGACAAGAGCTCTTACTTTAAACATTTAGCCAATACTCTCACTTTACACAACACTTCCAATGCTTTCAATGCCAGCCAAAAAAAATTTGTTCAGAATTATGGTTCTAAATAAAAACATAAGAATGAAGTAAAAAATTGTTTGAGAGCGTCATTTTGGTAATGTGTATGTAATGTAAATTTAAGCGCCTCTCGTGGTCTATAAATGGTTAATGCAGGCGTTGAGTAAGATTACATGTCAATATTAAGTATGGCTGAATATATAAATTCTCTTGTGGCCAAAAGTGAGTCAATGTAATAGTGAGTATATATCTAAACAACTAGATTTCCCATCTGTTTGTGCCTTGTATTAGAGCGTAGATGAGGTCAAATTAGAAATAAGTTCGCCATTCCCTTACTGTCTCTCGAGTATCGATGGCATAACAAACTTATCAGTAATAATCAAGAGATTTCTGTCCATGTTATGTATTTTCACAATTTCAGATTCATTTTATACATTCATAGTTGTTATGTAGGAAAGTGCCATTTCAGAGACCATCACTCTATCGATAATTCGACATTAGAATTATGTCGACTAGAAAACACACATATTATGATCCCCTAAAATAACAACTGACAAACAAGTTCATAACTACTAGTATCGGCGACATTAACCTAAGTGTTTGGATAGTTAGTTACCTTCACTGTCCCCACTGTGTCATAATATCCTCCCTCGCATTCAGATATGTTCATAAATGATACTTTTCGCTCTTCAGTTTTTTTGCTTCTGTAGATTATTGACCGCTTATGAGTTCATTGGTTTTCATTTTTCTTGTAGCTTTCTTTCCCTTAACCGAATGCCAACACAGGATTAACTTAAAGTTACAGAAATTAAGATACTTTGATAAAAAAAATTAATGACTTTATCATTAATAATAATAAAGAAAATGGTTTAAAAGCTAAAAACTTAGAAAAAGATTTTAAAAGCTTTGATCTTTATTAGTTTGACACACCATTTACTGTCAACATAAAGACTCTTAAGTAAAATGTTGTTGTTTTCAGTTAATTAATACTAGTTTTTTGCTGATGAATGCTTGTAAGCATAAACTACAGTTTAAGTAAAATACGCTATTTTTGTTGCTAATATTTGTACTATATTTCTGTTATTTTTCTGCTATTTTTCTACTATTTTTCTACTATTTATTTTCTATCTCATACCAATCCCTGATAGTAATTACACTAAATCTATCA
>JAQIWZ010000319.1:0-21677 GCA_034697245.1 Malaconothrus monodactylus | reverse complement strand
TGAGTTTTTAAATCTTAAGCTAAATTTCTTTTTGATTAACAAAACTGTTAAACTGTTTTCGATTTTGATTTTACTATTTAAAAGCTTCACAGATTTGAATGATTTGATGCAAAATTGATTTATGTATACCTTAAAGCCATTATTAAATGGATGGATACAAATAACTTAAAATTAAACTCATCTAACGAATGAATACCTGGAACTTTAAGTCCAACAAAACCACTGGCAGAACTTCCTCTCAAGTTAATAGAAGTACGATTTAAAAATTTGACATAAAACTTGACGGCATCGCTCTGACCAGTGTATAGTTGACCAGATTTTCGGGCGCAAATCCATTTCATATTAGTTTCTTCAGTTGGAGAATCGCTGACCAGAAGAGAACACGACCCGTCCTCATTATTCCACTTTATTTTGAAATAAGCCCTTGACTTAATGTCTTTATTTGATGCCTGTATTGTTGACGCGCCGCCTAATGACCAATAATTTCCTTCATAAGTACTAATAAACCAACAATTACTCGCATTATTGAATTCAAATTGGAAAGTTTCGTGTTGTGTCGCCTCGTTTTGATTTGCAGATAAATCAACGCCTAATTATTATTAGAAATCAATATTAATTTATGAAAAAAATCAATTTTACAAATATTTTGATATTAGACAAGAATAAATATTCAATGTGTTTAAGAATTTACACTCAATTAAACTGAAACAAAGCTTTAAATTTTTTTAATGGTTTGATTGATGAGAAAACTTCAAACTCAAAAGGTCTCAAAGAAAACTAAATGAATGAAAATTTTAAAATATCCGGTTTTCAGAATTCAGAAAATAGAAACTTCACTTATTTATCGTCTTTTCATTGTATTGGTTTAGACTTCAAACTAGGATTTTCTGTGTTTATTAAACTTAAGTAACGTTTCAATAAATAAAAAAGTTTTGAAAAGGTTTCATAAATAAGTTTCAAAGAATAGGAAATGATTTACTAAATATAAAATTGCGATAAACTTTTTGTTCAGATGTCTTTTTATATAACACAAAAGAAAAAACTTTTTAAAAGTGAACAATTAAATGACAATTAAGAGCAGATTCAAACCTTGTTTAATGCTGACCCACTTATTATTAAAAGTAGCTCTTAATGCCATCTGAATGGGCGCCACTTCGAACTCAAACAACTCATCCTTTGCAACACTAGTCGATCGTGTCCTCAGAAGAGATGCTCGTCCGGCAACCGCTAAATATCTACCGCTGTTATCTCTGAAAGCAATATTTCCGCCGTGATATTCGATCGTAAAGAGACATTCTGTGGGAGGCAACGAACTATTTTTATCACTTATTTTCCAATCAATACAAGATCCGTCACAAGTCAAATATTTAGAGCTTGATGTCAATAATGCGTATTTTCCTCCATCATAGTATTTGAATTGAAATAAAGTTTCAGAACCCCAGGCATTGGTAGCGTCCACTTGAATCTGTTCAGATTCACCTCCGTTTGCGGCACCGTTTGTCTGCCCTAAACATTAACAAATAAAATCATACGAAATTTAGTCAAGTTTTTTCAAATCTTTTACTCAAGTTTTAACAATTGAAACCAAAATCAAGTGAACAAATTTTCAAACTTTAGTAAATTCTCAATTAACAACAAATAGGTTTAAACCATTAATAACTTTATCAAAGGTTTTGTTTATGGAGATGATAAAAAAAAATTATCTCAGTTTTTACTACTTTGTATATTTAAATGACTTTCATTTATCAGATTTATTATTATTAATGTTAAAAATATTAGATATCTCTCTATAATCATTAAAAAAATAACTTATTCTTTTAATTTGTTGATAACCAGTTGATAAACACAAACTAATAGGACTGCGTTCGCATTATAACTTTGTTTATCAGATGTTTTATGCATTTTCAAAGTTTTTCTATTTCTAATACATCCATAAGACTAAGCGTTTAAGATGATTAAAGAAATCAAGACTCATGA
This sequence comes from Malaconothrus monodactylus, assembly GCA_034697245.1. Classification (NCBI taxonomy): domain Eukaryota; kingdom Metazoa; phylum Arthropoda; class Arachnida; order Sarcoptiformes; family Malaconothridae; genus Malaconothrus; species Malaconothrus monodactylus. The sequence goes on along the minus strand of JAQIWZ010000319.1, from coordinate 19,700 downwards.
AAGTTCACTCTTTAAATTTCACATACTTTTGAACATTTTTTTATTACAGATTGTGTTTGATTTTTTTTACAATAATTGTAAAATTATTTTATACTTTAAATAATACAATATTTAAGTTCAATAATAAAATAAAATTACCCGAACTCGAAGGCAAAGCTCGAGCATATCTTTTTCTACCGATTGACTTGAGAGCAAACATAGTTGCTCCACGTGCTGGTATTAGATGCACGTGCCATAGCTCGGCGCGTGATTGTGGCATTTTGGCACTAAAAGTATTCATATTTTATATTCATTGTTTATGCTTTGAAATACAAATAAGTCAGTCATACCTGCATTGAATCATACCGTCAGCAGTCGCTCCTAAATAATAGCCTCGAGAAACATTTCGGAATGCCCACGAAATTTGTTCTATCATTTCAAATGTATTTTAATTAACAAATATTATCTCTAAAGTAATAAATAATATTAATTGATATTTTAATAGTTAGTCACGAGAATCACATTTTTTCTTTACACTTGAAAATAAGATTGTTTTTCATCTCAACTGAAGTTCTATTATATTTCGATTTAATTAATTGAAAGAAAGGATAAATCAAAAAACTTCAATTATTTCTAATAGTTTCGAAAAATTTTCAAAGAAATTAATTTTCTCCAAGAGGTCAAAAAAGTTCAGTAATTTATATATAAAAAGAATTTAAGTTCAAGTTTCAAAGAAATCATTTATTTGGAATAAAATAAGAGTAACTTTTGCTTCAAAATTTTCTCCTCTATCATAAAACTTGAATGCCATTAAACGCAAAGTTCTTATTTATATTCTATTTTATAAAAGCTATTTAATGCTATCGAAATTTATAATAATTTTAGTCAAATTTATTCCCCAATAAAACTTTAACTTTGAATGAAGAGAATTTACTTTTTGAAGGTTCAGTAGAAATCAGGCTATTATTAAGTTCATAATGATTACAATTATTGAATTTTTATAATTTCGAAACAAATAAAGAGCTGAATAGAACTGAAAAATTGCATTTTCGAAGTCAGTTGAAAAACACATTTAACTCATTTAAGGCAACTTTTATTTCATTTGTTTTTCTTATGCTTTTCTTTATTCAAACTCTAAACTAAAACTAACCTAAAATTCACGCGAATAGAAAACGCAAATTCATTGCCATAAAGGAATTTAAAAGCTATTTAAGGATAATGTGAATGAGTTTAGCTTTGAGTTTATAGTCAAGAATCAAGTATTTTGATAATGACTTTTCAAAGTTTAGAACCAGTGATTACATCATTTTTCGAAAAATCTAATACTGAAAAAAACGAACAAAACAGTTCTCACTCATCAGAAAAAATGTGTTAAGTCTTGCGTTAAACAGGATTCAAATGTTGAAGATATGAAGTTATCTCTTTGAAAATTTTCTCTCTCGCTCTCTTTATCATTTAATATCTAACTCTTATTTATAAAATAGATAAATATTCTTAAGAGAAAAATATTCGAAAAATTGAAATTCAATTATCTGAATAATTATGAATGATTTGATCGGATAAAAGTCTAATTATATTTAATTAGTAAATATAATAGAAGTAATGATTTTGATAAAGTTATAGAGAGTATAATAGATTTCAAACCCTGTGCCATTCCCTGAGACATCGAGCAGATAGTTATTGTAAATCTTGCACCTTCTGTACGTTCTTGTGATTCACACGTCACGTTACCAAACGAGTCAACCGCTAAATAGCAATTCAAGTGTGACCTAATGCACACATTTTCCAATTCATCGATATCTTCCAAACGCGAACTTCCATTTTGTTCACCATTTGTCGGAAACGGTTCAATAGTCCACTGCTGTTTCTTCTTGAGACCCACACCATTGGCATTGATTTTGTGTCCAAATGTTTCTGCGGTCAAGTATTTATATTGTCCATTGACGAGTCCAACAGTTCCCGACCACATCTTAATAGACTGTCATTCGAAAAATTAAAACTTTTTAGAATGAAAGATAACTTTATGTCTTATAGTATATAAAATTTACAAAAGTTAATCACAATATTAGGTGCAGAATAGCTCTCAAGCAATATTTAGGAAATCATTTTCAAACTCACTTTTTGCAACTAATACGATATTTCAAAGAAAAGTCTAAACTTTACACAAATTAAATTCAATTTCCAATTTAGAACTGGTTATAATTGAATAAACTTTTAAAAGCTGTTATATTTTATCTTTATTTATATTCATTCGAATGAAGATTAAGAATGATATGAAAAAAAATTATTTAACTATTAAAGAGTTTCTTTAAAGTTAAGTTTTTATAAGCAAGAGTTTAATGACAATGAGATGAATATTTCATGAATATTTTCTTGATTTCGTGAATGAAAACTCGTTCGTTTTAATAAGTATTAAAGTAAACTCAATTATACAAACTTATGGAATATTTCACAAAAAAAAACTTCTAAACTTTCAATAACTTCTTTAAAATTGTAGTTTTAATTGAATGCACTAAAAAACAAGTATTCAAAAGTACTTAAGTTATGTTTTGGTGCAATTTAACAGAAATAACTTCAATAAATTTGAAAAAAGGTTTCAAAGTCTTGAACTTAATTATAAATCGCTATTTTAAATAACAACTAGTTTCAAACTTTTCAAATCTCCTCCCAATTCGTTTGAACTTTTCTATCGGTATAATAAACAATGTAAAGAATCGAGATTTTTAATACCTATTATACAAGTATTTTATGCATAACTGCTTCAGCATTTGGTACTTTACTAACAACTAATAAACTAATAAAAATAGTCTCTATGTATAGCATTATATGCTTGTTCTGTATATCAATTTATTAATTTAATAATAATGCGACAATTTATTAATAATATGCGTGAGATTCTGACATTTGCTATCGAATAACAAAAGCACGAAAAAAGTGTCGCGTTTTGTTTAGCATTGATTTACAGATAAAAAAAATAGAAAGAGAAGGAAATCGGAGGCCAACAAACTTTTATATATGAGAAGGAGTGTTATTATGTAAGATCAAAATGATTAGAGTTTAGGGGAAGAGAATAAATGTTATGCAATCTCTTTATCAATGTTTGTCAGCTTCAAACTCAAACTTTTAAGAATTTTTAAAGAAAATTTTAATAGAAGAAGAATTAAGGAAATGAAATTTTGCAAATAAACTTGATATATATTTTTCTATTTACTTATAGGACTCGTGCTATAATAAAATTCATTCTTAAATAGAATGTAAAAATAGGCCCAAAGTTCGATTCGCTTGAAATTCTTAATGCCATGCATTTAGTCTTAATAGTCTATCGTATGAGCACAACCGCAAACAGTTTATGAAATCTATTATTCTCTATGCATTCATTATTTTTAATAATAAATATTTTCAATTTTCAAAAGCAGTCTCTTTTTACTAACTGGTAAAAAATATTTTCAAAGCATAAACTAAACCACTTTATTTGGGATAAAAGACAGAATTTAGGCTTTCAATAAAACTGTTAATCAAAAGTTTTGGAGTTCAAATTTGATCACATTACAGTTCAGTACTTCCGAAATAGAACTATAATTGAAATGATAAATAAATCAAATTCATTTGTTTGGACAAAAATTGTCAATAAAAAGTTCTATGAATTAGTGTTTTATTTTTCCTGATTATTCAAATTTGTTGACTCCATAGCTGTTACAAATTCAAGTCGAAATTAAAGTTGAAGTTAATTTATGAAAAACTTTAAAAGTGAGAGCTATTAAGCCATAACAAACTTGTTGAATAAAAGCTGATTCAGTTTAGAAAAAATAAGTTCACAAAATAGTGACAAAAAACAATAAAAAATCAATTAATTACTAACAATTAAGTATATTTTGAAGACGAATGAATTATTCAAAATAAAACTTGTCAGTGTTTGCAGACTGTCTATTGATTTATTTATCTTTCAAGACAACTGAACAGTGTAAAAGTAATACGAAACTTATGTTGAGTCAGACAGAGTGTCATTGAAAAAAAACAATTCCAATAAAACTGAATCAATAGAGATCATTATTATAAACATAAATCCCTTGAAAATACTTTTGAGTTAGACAAGTATCGAATCTATTAATAATATTCCATTCAATCTATAGAGAACATATTTTTGCATTATTCACGTTTAACTGTAACCAATTCATGATTGCGTGAGTCAATAGACTTAGAGAACAAAAAAAGTTTACGGCCTTTAAGTTTATTTACAGTATTGTAAAGTCGTTAAAATTTAAATTCATATTCTTTGAATGCTTTTGTGTTAAATTTCAAAACTAGAACAATATTGCAGACAATACTGTAATAATTTCCTTATAAACTCACAAACAATAATTATTTACGATTCGCATTAAGATTAAATAGAAGGGCGACAATTATTACGAAATCTAATTTTTCTCTAACTAACCAACAAAGGGAAATATTATTAAAAGAAGTTATAAATAACTAATTAGTGTTTTCGAAATAATACATTTATATCCTCTTGAGTTTAATAATGAATAAAAATCTGAGAACAATGAAAGATAACATAAGATTGTCTTTTGTTTTATTATTTATTTAACTGAAATAAGCACAAGAGATTGCGAACGATTATTTCGGCAAAATTTTATTTTTCTATCAAAAGTCATTTTTGAAATTAGAAAATTAGAATATTTTCTATATACAGGAACTATTCATGTTCTGAACTTTTGTTTTTATAAAGTTCTGATGAGCTCAAAATATTTTTGTTTTGAATTTTAATAACTTCATTATTTTCGAACACAAATTTAAATATGAAGAAGAAATTAATGTTTACAAACTTTCAAATTTAAATTGAAAACTAATGGCAATTTTCAAATTCTTCTTTCATCGTTGATTCCTTTGAGTCAGATTTCAATTAAAATTTTCTAATTTTAAGAATACATATCCAATTATTTTTCTCCTTCTTGTCATCTGAAGACTTGATAATATATTCTCTTTCTAAATGAATTTTATAACTGATAGTTGAACAAAATTTTGCTATCAAAATATTGTTCTCTAATGTTTTTCAGAGATATTTAATTATCTTTCAATATTTTGACTTTTAGTACCAGACAATAACTCAACTTTCCTATCAATCTCACGATTTAGTTTCCTTTTTAACTTTCTTAAAGCAAGAGTTTTCCGGAAAAATGAATCAAACAACACGTGACACCATAAACTCAAAGTTTTCCTGAAAGTTATATTTTTGTCTTTCAAAACTAGGAGTTTTTGTGATTTTTCGAGTCCAAAAGTGTAATCAAATTATAAACTAAGTTTTTGGAAATGATTGCAGTTTCGCAGACTTTCAAGTTTTTGAAATTATTTTTTTTATTTAAAAGTTCTTCTTTAAAATTTCACACTTAAACCACTGAAAAAGAGCTCTGAATTATAACTACTTATTAACAAATCCTTTTATTATAAAGAAGAGGAAATGGATGTTAAAAAAATGACACAACAGAATGAGTTATATCAAAATCGCAGACATTAAATGCCAACAAATTATAAACTATTTGGGAAAATCTCAACCTTTAAAATAATGTGAGAAGTTATGAATGACTTTTCCTATGATAAAAAAAACTTGAACTTAAAACTAAAGTAATGACAAAGTCTGGTCTTTAGTAATTGTATATCTCCTGAAGAAAAAGAATTATCATTTGAGAGTTTTTTTTATTGAAGTGAATTCAGAAACTAAATGACCATTAATTTAAAAATTAATTAGTTTAGAGTAATTGCTTTTGCTCTTAAAAATTCGAAACATGACTTTGAAACTTTTAAAAGCTATTAAAAAGAGAATAAATTCAATCAAAATATTTACATTAATGCTCTAAAAAACCCATAATACTGATAGTTTAGTTGAAGCACTCAATTATAATATGCAGAAAACAAATCTTTATCAATAAGTAAATAAAGTCAATGAGTACTTACTCTTGAATTTATTTAAGTATATCGATGGTTGCAGTCAAGAGTAAAACTAATTGTATTTAATAAAGTATGAGTGTTGACAACTTTAATTATTTGATTAGTTGCCAAACAAATGATAAACAATGAAATAGAGTTTCCTTTACTCTAAATATACAGCTATTTTCCCTCAATAACACTCTCTTCGCATAACATGTAGAAAATTAGAGAATGTTTAAGTGTAGGAACACATTCACATTACGGCCAACGCCTTTTCACTATTGATATTTTGCAGACTTATAAACGAAGAAATGCTGTTCAGACTCTCTCACTCTCCGATCGTTCCCCCTCTATATCAGGGCTTCAAAACAGCGATGAATGTGATGTTGAACTTGAAAGAGAAGTTGTAGAGAGAAATCAATAGCTCACTGAACGCTCAATAAGTATGTATGAACTGAATGTGAGAATGCGCTCAATAGAGTCTCACTTAAAGCTCATAGTTCTTTCTGGTTTTGCGCAAAAACACTCAAAACAAATGTATTTTTATGAATTATTGAGTTTTGATTAAGTTGTCAATAATATCAATCGAATTGTCATTCATTAAAGTCAATGAGAATTGAATTTAACTTTTTCTCTAATTAGAAATAACTTTTTGCATTCAAATGTATGAATAAGATATCGAATTGTTTGAGTCAATTAAAACAGAGTTAAATTATATTACTTTTGTTTTCATGAGATAAAACTTCTCTAAAATTTATTAATGAATAATTTTTGCATTTATTTCAAACACAATATTACAATATATTTTCCATAAATCAAAAAACTTTTCTATACTTCTTGACTAATTTAAAGAACGTTTTGCTATCTATTTAAAAATTTATTAATTGGATAAAACTTTTTATTTATAATATGCGCACAAAATTGAAGTGTTTTATGTCATAAATATTGAATGAGAAGTATATCAATGAAATAAATTCAGAAAAAATAGAATCACAGACTCACATAAACACTAAAAGAGAAATAGAGAAGAGACACAAAACAATGTTTTTGCAAAAGTTTAAATCCCGAACTGGTTGTGAGGCACAAAAGAGCGCAATTCCACAGAAAATACTAATGATCATCAATGCATGTCAGGCCAAGCATTTTAAAGCATTGGCCGTTAGGTTACTACAAACGATTCTCTCACTAGTAGTGAAACAAAAAAAATTCTAAATAGAAAAAGGCTTAACTTGTTTAGAGATTTCAGAACAACAAAAGCCTGTCTTCCTATAGACTTAAAAATCAAATCCATCTACAAATGCATTGTTGTAGAAAAAGGGAGGAAAAAAGTTTAGGCTTAGGAAAAAATGCAGTCGACGGGAAGTGAGTCGAGTTGTTGTGTTAGCCAATTGCAGCTGATATAATAATAATGATAATGCCGACTACACATCTGAGCCCTTCCACCAAAAATGGAACAAGTCTTTTCTAGAGGCAATTTTTACCACACTATCCAAATAATATGCCTTCAGGCAAACCTTTTTTAGGCTTGAGAAATATTTAATGAGATTTAATGATATTGTGGTTGTGACAAAAAAAAATTTAAGCTAAAGCTTGAACTTTACTGAATCGCCTCTTTTTCTACCAATTTAATGGACTGCAGGTATTCATATAACAAATAATTTAGAAAATGATAAAGATTTGAATAATGTTTAGATTGTATGCGAAAAAGTAGTTATCGTGAAAAGATTGCCCATTTTTATTGCATTTAGCTTTTTATAGTTTCAATATTCGTCAATAAGTTCAATGGATTCGAAAAATTCAGATCAAATTTTATTATAACAATAGTTATTTCCAATAAGAATTTTTTCGTAATAAGTGTCTATCGATTGTAAAGTTTGTACAAAAAAATTCTAGTAATAATACTTTTGTAAATGATGTTTAGCTAATAAAAAGTGATTGTTTTATGCATGACTTGAGACAACAAAATAATTGTGAATTCTTTTGACAACATTCAATTTCATATGAAATTGTATCAAATAAAACTTTAAAGTACGAAATGCAAGATATTATTAGTTCTCACTGTTTCATAACAGGTTGTCAATAAAATTTGAGTTTTGTATAAACTTCTAAATACAGTATATTCTTTGAAAGTAGGATAAGCATCAGATAAATACCCTATAAATTCTCTCTATTCTCTTTTCTGCTGAGACTTATAATTTTCTTATTTTTCTAAAATCAATGCATAAAATAATATCAATAGAATAGAAATTATTTTGTTTATTGAAAGGTTGATCTTTTGAGTCAAATTCTTGACTTTTACAATGTTGTATAACTTGTTTACTCTTTCTTATTGTTCAAATCGTGAGCTCAGGTTTCGGTCTTTTCAATTGACTTTTTTGCTATAAACCTCTTATGCAACACAAGTTAAATGTATGAGTTTTTTCACAATAATTGTTCACATATAAAATGGTTTTTTGTGGGATAGCAAAGCAGACATAGAAAAAAATTGAAACTAATGAGTTTGACTTTCAAGTGTGGGATTCGAGTTTGGCTTTTAGTTACTTAGAAATGAATCTAAAAATAATTTTCAGGCTCTATCATAAGTAAATTAACAATTATCTTATAACTTGTCTAACTTGTCAGAAAATATTTATTCAAAGTCTAAAGTTTTCTGCCATCAATTCATGGTCTTTAATAATAAATAACTCATAAAGCTTTTGTTTTTCTACTGTATATGTTTTTGATTAAGAAAATTACAATTAATTAACTTTATTTTACTTATCTCTTCGGAGGTTTGAAAACATAACTTTTAATGAAGAATTTTCTATCATATTTCTCTAACCATTTCATTTTAAATTTTTTTGGATTTCAAACTCAACTGCTCTGTAAATCATTGTGAGAAGTAAAATATCAAAAACATTCAAAATCGCGTGTCTTTTAAATTATTTTTAAGACATTTAGTTTTGACATAAAAACATTTAAAAAAAATTCGAATCATTAGGAATTGTCTATTTGTCGCTTGACTTCGTGATAAAAAGAGACAGAAATATAGATTGACATAAACATCATAATTATGGGGTTTTAAACCTAACTATAAATATTTTGAAATATTTCTATTATTTGAAGTCATTGTTTGAAGTAATAAATGTAGAATAAATTTGAGAATTCTGTGCTTTCATCGCTTAATAAAACAATTAGGCGTAATTTCACAAACATTTTTACATATTAAAAGAAAGGATAAGAAGCATTGAGCATTAATATTAATATTGAAAACGCACACAATTCTCAAATCTATTGTACAAAACTTATCTGTTTAATCCAATTAAGCCTTAGATCTATGATTAGACTAGAAATACTGATTACAGTTTCAATTATTCAAGTATTAATTTATTCAAAAATTGTTATTTTTAATAAGTCATAATGACAAACATTTTTTTAAAATAATCACTTCGTTCAAGTTTGTGTACCATAAACCAAAAATTTGTGAATATCAATAAGGGTCTAGAAGTAATTTTCCTGGATTTTTAACTATATTGTAGCACTTCTTTAATACAGATTTAACGCTAATCAAAATGATATTTCAACAATTTTATTATTTATTTAGATAAAATATTTAGATCATGGGCTGATTTCGAGTGTGACAAATGTTTAAAATTATTATTAATTATTATATATAAAAACATTAAAGAAAAACCTCGTAAGTTGAGAAAACATTCAAGCGCTAAATCGACACAAAACTATTTTTTTACCTCAATTTAATGGTTAAATAGGAGCTCACAAAATAGCTTAATAGTTAACTATATTGTGAAACTTAAGAAACTTTGACGAATGTGACATAGCATTAATTTTTCAGCATTAAGATTCGTAGAGAAATATTTGAGTTTTTAGTCGAAAACATTGACAGGTTTTAAATGAAAAATAGTTATTTTTCAAATTTTGACTTCAAATTTCATTGCAAGCAATTAGAAGTGCGAACAAGTATTAACAAAATTAGTTCAACAAGTCTTCAGACTTGAAATGAAATGTTTGTCATGTAAATGCTTAAGCATTATATCTCTCGAGTTTTTTCTATTATGAAACAAAAGTGCTTTAAGAATGAATCAAAAGTCAGTCAATCGTTATTGAATGGAATCGAATATTTTTTTAATGCATTGTTTATTTTTCTTACATTCTTTGAGAGGATTCAAGTTTTGACTCATAACTTTGATATCCCATACAATTCAATAAACAGAAATTTTACGTAAAAGTTATTCATTTTTTTTATTGCAATGAAGTTCTATTCTTTTCATTTTTTTCTATTGTTTACATAGTTTGGCAGAAAGGCTAGACTTCAAATTTATAAAACAAAAGAAATGAACTGATATATTGAGACAATAAAGTCTGCAAACATCTTATTGTTTATGTTTACAAACCTTAACTAAAGTTTGAAATAAGAATAAACTCAATACAATTGGCCAAAGACAAGGTTTTTCAAGTTGGCTAAAGAAATAAAAAAAAAATTTCTAAAAATCGAAGTTTTGAGAGAATGTTTTGTTGATGCAAAATCTGTTTACTTTATTCTTTTCAGTCAAAAGTTTTAGAGATCTCTTATATAATCCATGAAAACATTCTCAAACAAATTATATCATGAAATTTTAGCTCATTTTCAGAACTGATTTTTTTAAATACTCTTACATTAACTTTTAAGTAACTTTCGATAATAATTATTCTAAACAAGAAATCCGTATCAAATTGTTTATTGATAAAACCTATTATTGACAAAATAATAAATCAAACTTAAGTGATGAGGTTTAGTAACAAATCAAATGCAGGCAAACCGAAACAAATCACTAAATTTATTGACTTTTCTGACAGATTTTCTATAAAATATGCCATTAAATTCATATCTATTATGGATTGTCACTCCTTAAAAGAAAAAATTAGCAAAAATTTTGGCATTTTGGTTATGAGAATGACATAAATAGACGCCAACTCGTAAGCAATAATGATTTATTATAATTTATAAATACGATATAATATATTTTTATTGTTGATTGTAAAATACTATTAAGAAATAGGATGTAATTGTTGCGCTTTCTCTTAATTTTATTTTCTTAAATCATATACAATGAAAGAATTAAACGTCAAAAATTAAACTGTTATTCGAGTCTAAATTTATTTAAATCAAAATTCCGGTTTATTTAATATTAAGAATTGTTTTGTGTGAAATAAAATTTTTAAAAGTTAGATGAAGTGAACAAACTATTTATTTAATGAAATGGATAGAAATCAATGAAATAAGTGTTTGAATGATTCATAACATTTACAGTTTTTTTTATAGAATTGAAATTCATATTTATAAAAGTTTAACTCAAACAATATTTAATGATTTAAAAATGATGAACGAGACACTACCAAATGATTTATTGCTTATTTAAAGAACAATTAATTGAATTTTATGCATCATTGAAAAGTTGAACGCAGTAGTAAATCATTACCTCTAATCACAAAATGTCAAATAAATAAAGTTTTTATCATTGAAAAAGTTCAATCAATGCGTGAAAAATATTTAAACTCATGATATGAAGCAATGAATGAATAATATTTAAATTTAGACTAATTCTTGAATTTTTTTCACATAAAATAATGAATTCTTTGGTATAAAAAGAGGCACCAAAAGTGTCTTAAGACGCCTTTCGGTCAACCGTATCGAACCTGAGAGATAGCAAACGATAATTGTTGTGGTAGTCAATGACCTAATTCAAGGTTATATTCTTATTATTACTCTTATTATTAAAAATTTATGTTAATTTCTCTTATGATTCTTAGTTTTCCTCAACTTTAGCGTTAATTCTGACGCAATCTCAGAAATTGGTATAAATTATAATTTTTATTATAAAGATATCTAATTTTGGTAACTTTTAGCACAGATTTCAAAATTTTTATGATCTTAAAAACTTTTTTTTCGAAAAGAATATGTAATTAAGACACAAATAAGATTAGTCGACATTGAAGAATAAACTTTTTTGAGACTTTTTCAACAGAAATGAACTAAATTTTTTGTAACTCAATCCGAAGAATAATATGTCAATAATTAAAACTTAACGCAACAATTGATGAGTTGATTGAAGATTTGCTGATACTTTTGACTTCTGGATACCATTTTTCAAGTTATTATTATAAGACCTTATCATTATTATTATTGTATTTCTCAAAAACATTTCAATTAATTTAATTTAATTTGAAAGCTATATTCTTTATTTTTAACTAATTTATTCTCATTTAATTATCTTTTGTTCTAAACTGAACATTAACTTTAAAATTAAGCACTGCAATGAACCACTGTTCAAATGATATCATTAGAAAACGAGAAAACTTTATGCAAAAAATTAGGCTTAAAAACAACAAAACTATTATTACAATATTTATTCAAATGAAATTTGAAAATTTCAATAATTGAATAAACTATTTGATTACATTATTGAGAGCTCATTCAATATTACATAAATTTAATCTCTTTTTAAGTCAATTATTCTCTATTTCTTTTACGTGTTTTACGCTATTATTACTTCTTATTAGTTCGCGATTAGTTAAACTTAAAAATAATTTTTCTATTATCTGATGAAGAGTTGATTGGCTTTAATGACCGTGAAAAACATCGTCAGAACTTATTTTCTCTCAAATTAACGAGTATTGTATTGTCTTTAGAAGAATTTCTTGGCAAATAAAATGAAAGCCTAGAAAGAAAATGAGGGAAATTCGCAATAGATGTCAAAAAAAGTGGCGAAAAGTTTCCTGCGAACAAATGAAGCGATCGATTATTTTGTTTTATTTTTAATATATTCATTGTGTTTCTGCTAATATCCATAAACTGCATTTCCTGTGATTGAGTTCTGCATGAATTTTAAAGATAACATCGATTTACCTGTAAGTCATGGGTTTTCTATTTTTGACAATAGTATTCATAGCTCTATTTCTTGAAGACTTTGAAAATTTTGAAACTCTTTGATCTTTGACTTCCGAAAAATAAATCATATATTTTGTGACATATTTGATGAGAAAATATTTTAAAAACTTCATTTCTGAATATAAAAAATAGCTCCTTCAACAATAGCTGTTAAGTTTTGATTAAGTTGACTCAATTATAACCGTTTTGAGTTTAAGTTTAGTTTGTTATTTACAGTTGAGATGTCGGCTCTTTTACAAGTATTTTAAATTTGTTTTATTTAATATGAAAATAACTAAATTAGTTTAAATGAAATGGATTGCATTGATAAGGCTCACCACCTTTTACAGCAGCCAAATGTATACAAGTGGTCCCCTTTAGTGTTAACTTCAAATGCAATTTTATGATACAATATAACTATTTAATTAATTTAGCGTATGATTTGAAGTCGAAGTAGAAATTTCAATAACTACTAGAGAAGTTTTGCCACTACTATATATTCACATTTTATTTGTCAAATATTATGTTATAAAGTTTTGAAATCTAAACAAAAACAATTTTGTTTTTTTATTTATTAAGTCGAAAAATAAAAAATGCATAAATTTTGAATGATATCAATTATCGCATGCGATATAAAGTAATCAATGCGTTGTAAAAATGCATACTTTATTTTTGGAACTTCAGAGAAGATCTGGACTTAATATCTGTCTAAATCAGTGTCAAAAGTGATTATTTGTTGAGGTATTTGATGAACGGGTATATCGATGTAATGCGGTTCTACATTCGCTCTCATAACTGGAACTTTTATTGGTAATAAAGGCAAATCTCCGAATCGTTTTGTATGAATGGGTGCCGTGAAATGCATTCTTATTCTTGAATTCGTATCCATATTGTATCGATTCTGTCCAAAGCCCGAAACAACCAATAAAAACAGAACAATTGCCTAAAAAATAATGTGAATTTTCTCTAAAGTTTAGAAATATTTTAATTGAAAACTTTTTTTAAGTATAAAAATATTCAATGATTGATTTCACAATATTTAAAAATATGTATACTTTTTAAATGTCGATAATTATCATAATAATAATTAGTTCCATCCCTTGAAAAACGGAATGTTAGGGTCGAAAAAAATCTGAAGCTTTGATTTTTCAAGAATTCACATTCAGTCAGTTATGAACACGACATTCATTCACGATTCGCGGTGAAGTATAAGTTGCGAGGTTTCAGGTCTCGCACGAATATATTATTCAGAAAAATTGATCAAAATTTTGATAAAATTTTCATTAAAATTTTGATGATTTTAGAAATGTTTTCAATTTATGACCTGATATTTGGAAGAATCATAAGAATAGAATTTTGGTTTCAATTGAAGTAAAATCTAATGCTAAAAGTCGTTGCACTTTAAGAAAAATTGACCAAAAATCTTAATACATATAAACTTAAGCAATAAAATATTACTGTTATTAATCATAAATCGCTCAAAATATGTGGTTTAATTTTGCAAATGAAAGCGTGAGTGTTATAAACGGAAAGCACGGTTTTGATGAGCTATTTCTAACTTTAACTGGGAATGTGCTTTAATGCCTCCTAAGTTCTGATTAGCATAAAAAATGAGAAATTTGAATTACGAGTACAGCTACTCAAAAAATAATATGTCTGTTCGTAATCACGGAAAGATGCGTAAAGAGCATATTTTTTGGGGTTGAAGAATTAATTGAATGTGTGATCAATATCTTATATTTGAAATATAATGAATAAACTTAAATTTTGATGCTTTTCCTCAACTTTTATCTCTACTCATCGCTGGACTTTCCGGGATTAATGCATATTATTTTTTGAGTGACTGTACAATTAAATTTTCATATGTTTGCATTACATTTGTAACAACTTTCTACTTATACTTTAAATAGATGTTTTATAATTATTATTAAAGAGTTTAATAATTACAGTTCAGATATTTGTACATTTAGTCAAACAAAGTTATACCGATTAACTATTTTGGAAAAGGATGAACTACTCATCACTTGTTAGACTTTGTGGGCATCAAAGCATAACTTTCTGTGAGTGACTGTATATATACATTATTAAGTAACTTATTTTATCAAAATCGTGACTAAAAACTTTCACTCTTACAAAAAATGGTATTTATAATATTAGTTAAGTTACTGGCAGTTCTATTTATATTATAGTATAATAAAACTCATTTTTATCTAATCTTATTTTTAGAACTAACTCATTAAGAGTTGATTAGCGAAATCAATCAAAATCGAATGAATCGCATTAAAGCGTTTTCTTTATTAGTTGGAGAATTGTGAACAAAAATTGATAAGTTTATGCTAATAGAAAGCAACAACGTTTCAAACACTCTCTTGAGGAGAAAAACCAGAAGTTTCAATAGACTTTAAATAAGAGAATAATAATAAATTGAATCTTTAATCAAAATACTCGGATCTATACCTTAAATGCTTGCGAGTGTATAAATATAATAATAATACCTGTATTTGATTTCTTGACAAAATTAAGGTATAATTATTTGACGAAATAATCACATTTGTTGGAACATTCAATTTTAGAGTTTAGTTGGGGTCCACATTTTGCGATTACCGATCAGTTTTCTTTTTCATTCGCTTTAACTTATTTTAGAGGAAAATGAAATTTCATTGATTACAATATTATGAAAATCATTTAAATTATGATAAAAACTTGTTTAAAAATTTTGTTTGAAAAAACTATTTTTTCTTAGTTCGACGAAAATAACTTAATCTGCAAAAATTCTTTCAAATAAGTTAGAATTTTATCACCAGATATTGGCTTCAATCAAATTTTATTTTAGAAACTTAAAAATCAGATCAATGGGGGAGATCGAACTGTAATTTAATGAAAAATTCCAAAATACATACCTTAAGCATTTTAGATTATTCAACAAAAATTTTGAAAAATATTTAAAAACACTTCGAAATATATGTCACAAAAAAGGAAAAAGTTATTCACTAATAGCAGCTTAAAAGATGACAGTTTTACTTTTGAAACGAGTTGAGGGTTTTATATAAGCATTTTGGTAATTATCATAATAATAATGACCACTTTCTATTTTATTATTTCTATTTTAAATAAGTTTAAATTAAAAATAGTTGAGTTCTAGTTTTGATGTCACTGCTCGATAAGTGAATTTTAGTTCGAAGTCATTTTTGATTCTTTACTACCTGTATAAGTATGTAATTAAAAATGCATTTATCAAAACATCATTGCTTTAGTTTTTATTCTTTTTGAGTTCTTTCCACTCACTGCTATCTAATTAGTTCTTATGTTTGTTTTTTTCACCTCAAAAAACTTAATAATATATTTAGTAAAGCTATTGAAATGTTAATAAAAGTCTTTCAATAATATTAGATGAAAATAATTTAAAAACCTCATAAACATGAAAAGGAAATCAGTGATAAACTAATAGAGAAAAGTTTATTATTTTTAAAATTTAATGAATGGGTCAAAAGAAATGGAGCGAACGCTTCTCTTATCAATTAAGCAAAATTGAATTATATTTTTGATTTCAATCGAAATATATTTTCTTCAAAAGAAAATTTACATTAAACTAACTTAAACTCTATTTGAACAATATTTGAATTTTTGAATTAGTAAAGGATAAGAGATACAGAACTTCACAATTATGTTAAGTGTTTGCCAAATCTTTGTAAAATATAAAAATGAGAACATTCTAATATAATACTGAAAGCTCTGATAAATAATTAGACAGCATTTAGTGAGTAAAATAGCAAGTATTGACTGATACAGAATATGTAAAAAAACTTAGAATAAGAAAAAATTTTTAAATCAAATAGAATTAATTGAAAAGTGTTAATTATAAAATATTTTGTGCTCAGCTGTGTTCCACTTGAATAGCTTGAATCTCGAGCCTTTAGCTCATGTTTTTGAACCACATCTTATCACTAATTGTGATATTATCGAAATCTTTTAAGATAATAACATTACAAAGAGGTTGAATACAAAGTAATATTATGTGATTGTATGATATTATCATAAACTCGTATAAGTTATCAAATAAAATGACTAAAAAGAGTAACCAAAACCTAAATGTCTACAGCTTATAATAATTAAAAAACATGAGATTGTTGTGTTCAAGCCTTTTTGGCAGCCTTTGCCACCTTTTTATAAGCTTCGGCCAAAGTTAGTTCTTTACCATCACCACCACTGCCACTAAATTGCAGTCTATTGCCAAACAATTCAGCGTTGAAAACACCATAAGAACCAGCATTAGGTACGTTTTCATAAATAGATCCAGGTTTCCGTTGCCCTGTGGCTACAATGGTCTGAATTTCTTCGACAACCGGTTCTATTTTTTGAATAACTTTACGATAAGGCTGAATAACTTCTCTTAGTTCTTGTATCACTGGTCGGATCACTTCGTGTATCACTCTGTGTGGCTCTTCTTCCAAGTTGGTCTTCTGTATCTGTCCCGGAGCTCCTAATCAGATAATAATCAATCAAAATATGTTTATTCTCATTAAAATAGTTTTAAAATAGTTTCTCATTTTCAAAATAGTTATCAAAATACCTTTTTTATGAACTTGTTGTACAACAACAGGACTGGATTGAGTCATATAAATAATTTTGACGGGTATATCCAATGGCGGCGCTTCAATCAGTTGTGGATGGATTGGTTCTTGTTCGTAATGTAAAGGTTCGACCTCCACGTTATGACTACTTTTAATTGTAGCATCAGTTGGACCATAAGAATCATAGGAACCATAAGAAGGAAATCCGTAGGAATCATCAAAATCGTATGACCCGTAAGAATCATAAGAACCATAAGAATCGTAAGAGCCATAAGAGTGGCCTAAACTCACTTCTAGTCCACCAGGAATTTCATAATTGTTGGAACCTCTATAACCTCTATTTCCAGCATAACCTTCGTTTACACCATAACTTCCTCGTCCACCATAACCTCTTTTTCCGCCATAACCATTATTCCTACCATAATATCCATCTGCCTGACAAAAGGTGGCAATTGTGAGAAGAACTAAAAACTTGATAATAGAAATAAAAGCTAAAAACTTGTACTTCACATAAAATACAAAATTTTCATACTTTCAACATTTTTAGTAAAAACGATTTAAATTATGAAATGAAAACATAAACGAATGAATTGAATGAACACTAGAACTGAATGACTTACATTTGGACAAATAAATCAATTTATATATTTTGAGGAAACTAAAATTCGAAAGATACAAAAATCCCTTTTCTATTTTGGGTAAGTTTGAGTTCGATTTATCATCTGAAATGTGATTTTTCAATAGATTGCTCGAAGCAATGCGTTTAGCAACGGAAAAAAGCAAATATAAAAATTGAAAGAGAGTCAAGTCTTGTGATTGAGAGCAATATCAAAGTTTCAAAAATAGTTGTCACTTGAAGTCGACACACCTGAAAAAATTAAGTTTATTTCTTATTAAAAAAAAATCGATACTTAATTTAGTTCTTAAACTTCAACTTTAGAATTAGATAATTCGTTAGATAATTAGATAACTCATGAAAAACAGTTGACTTTCTTTATTAATATTTCGAATTAAATAATTATTGAATATTAATATAATTCAATTATTAGATAATAATTTATTTGTGAATAAAATTATTAAAGCCCTAGTTTTAATGAGCTATTTGAAAAAATTACGTCCACTTAACTAATTAAGAATTTAAGAAAACAGTTTTTCCTGTAGTCAATTTTTTTGTTTCAAAAATGATAAACTAACACTATTTTGAAGTATTTAAAGCAACGAAAAAACAAAAATTCAGTAATTAAAGGGAAACATTATCTGTCATTAAGAACTTGATTTTTATGCAAAAGCTCTCAATTTTTAGTTTAAAATTTTTTTATTGTTTGTTAACAAATTTGATTCGGTTTGTCGAACAAATTAAACCATAATATTAGTGATGTATAGCTCAGCACAAGCGAAAAGTCATTAAAATTATTTTGCTTAAGCGTAACACAAACCAAATCAATTTGAAAGTGAGATTAATATTCAAATTGTTTAAAACAAAAACTGTATTGCAGTTACATTAGAAATGATTGATTTCAACTTTTCTATATTAAATATACCTATAGCTTGAATGAATGACTCAATTAAAGTTAACGATCAAATCGCAACATATTTCCAAATTTAGTTTCACTTAAAAGTGTATTTTATTTACAAAATTCACTTTTATTACTATACATTTTATGTTGAAAACACGTTTCAAATTCAATAACTTATATTTATTTAATATAAATCAATCAAAATGTCAATATTTTTTGAATACTAACCAATAGTTTTACTTTATTAAGACATGGATCAAAGTAGAGCAAAGTTGACACAACGGATATTAGTCACAAGTTTATAATTTTGTTCAAATTGAGCTGCTGTCAAAAAGTGGTGCTTAGGGATCAAATAAATTTCCAATTTTGAGTGCACTCAAGTTTTAAAGTGACAATTTTTGAAAATAAACGGTCAAAAACCTATCATCTATTGAAATGACACAAACACAATATTGATCCAGACTTTAACAGTCGAAAGATTTTTAAAATTCAAAACTATTCTAATCATAAACTTTTGACCAATCATTCATTTTTAAACAAATAAAAACTATGAATTTGAGTCGAAATCTAAAACATTAAGAAATGTTTCGAATTAATGAACTTTTTTTATACAAATTAATTTATTGATTTAAATTATTAGATTATTGACCTTTATTTTGTAAGACAAAATTCCGTTATAAAAATATTTTAACTATTTTTTTTTAACTTAAATAGCATTTATGACGATTTGGCTGTCTTATAACCGCCGAGCAATAATCCACCCTTTGTTCCAATAGTTGCTAAACCGCCTCCATATTTGCCTCCATA
>JAQIWZ010000318.1:0-21704 GCA_034697245.1 Malaconothrus monodactylus | reverse complement strand
TTTTTTAAATCTATTTATAAATAATTTTATTTTAATTGGAATCAATTCAAAATATTTGTTAAACAATTAACGGATTGGCTCTCAATTAATGGTAAGAAAATTAGAAAAGTTTACAAATCTTTTATTTAATTGAATTTTTTTCAAACATTAAAATAATTATTAATTAATTAAATAATTAAAAATATTGAAAAATTAGATGTCGTGCGAAAACAGTTCAATAGTTGACAACAATTGTTCGACTCAATTGTCATCAAATAATTTGGTCGAAAATAACAAATCAATGGTTTCTTCAGTGGCGGAACCAAAAAAGTTGCCCAAAAAGCGAAAGTTTGACATCGATTTTAGCGATCATTTTATTAACAACGATAACAATAATTGTTTTGACATAACTATGAATAATAACACTAATAATAATAATAATAGTAATATAAATGATATGTCAGAGTGGGTCGGACACAGAGTTTTGGCCAAAACGAAGAAAGGACTTTACGAGAAGGGAGTTATTAATAATTGTGATGCCGTCAAAGGAATTGGTGTGAGATTCGATCAAATCGATGACATTCACTATTTTAAGACTAATTCTCGTGATTTAATCGGTGACTGTTGTCCTCTCGCGGGTCAGATCAAAGTTGGAATGAATGTAATCGCCAAATGTCTCAATGGCTTTATGGAAGGAATAGTCGCAGAAATATCTACTGATAATAATAATAACACAAATAATGCGTCGAAAACAGTCTATCAAATCAACTTTTGCGACCAAAATAAAAGTGAATGGCTTTCGAGGGCTAATCTCAGACTTAGACTTCAGCCATGGAGTGAAGACATTGATAGTAATTGTGAAGTTAATAACTCTCTTCCATCTCTTACCAACAATGATAATAGAAGTGTTGGACCAATCATTCAAAGTGGACAACCAACAAATGCATCTCCAAATGTGATAAGCGTTATAACAATGGCTTCTCTCACTCAACAACAACAACAACAACCACTTGTACTACAAATACAGTCACAGCAATCACAAAGCAGTCCAGTTTCTCCGACACACCAAAAACCAGTTCAATCTCTGCCGCAGCGCTCGTTCGGGTCGACGACTACTACTACTGATGAAGAGTTTTCGGATGCCGAAGATGATGAGGAGATTTGTCAATTTTCTAATAGCAGTACTCCGACCACACCCAATGTATTTACTTTCAAACAGTGTTCAGCGCCGACAACACCAAATCAAACACAATCGGGACAACAGATCACAACACAAACCGGATGTTCAGCCAGTGTTACGACTCCTAATAAATTCAAAAAAGGAGACATTGTTTCTGCTCCTAATGGTATAAGAAAGAAATTCAATGGAAAACAATGGCGAAGACTCTGTTCTCGCGATGGATGTACTAAAGAATCGCAAAGACGTGGCTTTTGTTCGAGACATTTAAGTATGAAAACAACTCCGCAATCATTGTCTCAAACTTCACAACAAACGACGCAATCTAATGGTTTAGCATTTAATTCGTCTGCAAAAGTTTCGCCAATCAATCATTCATCGCGTGTAATAGCAATGGACTCACGAGAAATGATTGCCATAAATGGTATAACCGGAGAATCTCTTTCACAATCACAAAATCAGTCACAATTCGATACGACAGAAGCCGCCAATATGTTAATGTCATTAAGCAATTCTCCAAATGCTTTGACAAATGGACAACACAATAGTGTTATTGTTCAGCACAACACTACGCACTCAACACAATCACAACTGAACGGCTATTCTTTATCACAATCTGATCCATCGCGTTATCAAATCATAACACCGGCCACACATTTATTACCTGTATTTCAGACCTCATCCAATAGTCTTAGAAACTCAGACACATCTCATAAGACTCCTAATGGGTATCAAAATGATGTCATTATAATGACTACAGTTGGCGGCAAATCGTCGCCATCAATAGCATCAGGACAGTCATCAACAGACGGCAAACCTATACCAGTGTTTCCCTGGCATTCATTGGTACCATTTTTGACAAGCTCTGTGTCGGTCACATCTGAAGCCTCTTCTCCACCACATTCGGCGCCACCACATTTTGCTGATAGTGACAACTCTGACAGCAATGATGATGTTTTTGAATCAAACATTAAAGCAACAAATGAAGAGGAAAATAGAAATTGTAGTGACCCTAAAGATTACCAACAAAACAATTCATACAATAAAAGAAGAAGTCAATCACTCAGTGCTCTCCAACAGGTCAAAAATTCAGGTAAAAAGTCTAAAAAATATTTGGCTTATTGTAATACTTGTAAATTATATTTAAATAGTAGTTAATATATAATATTCTTATCATTCATTAATTGGATATTTTGTGATCATTTCTATGTAAAGGTTCAAAAGAATACAAAGACGGCAAATGCTTGAAGAGTACTTCCAAACAACACATTCGTCGACCGATGAACGCATTTATGATATTTTCTAAACGACATCGAGCTCTAGTACATCAAAGGCATCCAAATTCAGATAATCGAACAGTAAGTAAGATATTAGGCGAGTGGTGGTATTCGTTGGGACACGAAGAGAAACAAAAGTATCACGACTTAGCTTTTCAAGTAAAAGAAGCCCATTTCAAACGTCATCCAGACTGGAAGTGGTGCTCAAGAGGTAACGGACAAAACATGATCGCAAACGGTCCCGATAACGACAAAAAGAAAGCTCCAAACAATTCGAAAATAGTTAAGAAATCAAAATGCAATGATGAGAAACCTATAAATGTTGGTGAAGACGGTTCGGCCACTTCTTCGGCCTCAGAGAACGATGACGACGACGACGGACCATCTGATATGGTTATTGATCTCAAATGTAAAGAAAGTGTTGTCGCAGATGACGAATCATCTGAAGAGCATTTGAATGATAATCAACAGAAACATTGTGTGCGCTTTAGTTCTCCGATTTCAATGCAAATCGATTCGTCTCCAAAGATCTCTGAAGACTTGGCAACGCCTAAACCTATCAGATCTCAGAGCAATTCATTGAATAGTCCGCCATTTTCTGCTAAATCATTTGGTGGTTTAACAGCTTTTCAACCGAAAGGCGCTGTTTTCAAAGATGTAGGCTGTGCTCTACAGTTGAGCACAACTGCTCTCACTTCCAATAATAACACCTTTAAAGACACCAACTCTGGAGTTGTAGTACAGAAATTGAGTCGCGGATCATTGCCCTCACCATTAGTTATACCAGTTATTAATCAAACAACTGTTACTCTTTCATCACCACAAACATCAATCCTCACGTCTTCGCCTTCATTATTGATTAATTCGTCTCAAAAACATCCATCGCTGCAAACTTCCAATTCTGCTTATTTGACGGCCAAATACAAAAATATGGTGAAAACGCCGCCATCTCCTCAACAGCAGCCAATTTTGGCGGCACAACAAAGATCTCCAGTAATAGTCGCACAACAGCCTCAAAGGTTGCAATCGTTGCCATCACAAGACTCGTTGACGCCACACATGACTCATACAACGCATAGTTCACCACAATCTCAATCACAGCCGCAATTTTACACAACTGTTATGAATTTTAAGAGTGGAAATTTGTCGGTCACGACTCCGCCAACACCTGTGCCGCCGCCATCGCCTCAAACAACAACTATTCATTTCGAAGAAGATAAACAAAAGCAAACCAATTCAGGAGAAACGAAGTTTGTTTTGGCTCCAACTCCGGCACAATTGGGAAAGACTAGGAATAAAAAATTAGCTTTTAATGAATCATTCGATAATTCGCCTGAAAGTAAAGATTCTCCGACCAATGAACGCGACGCAATGGATAAAGTTCTGGAAGAGGTCAACTTTGAGCGACAATTCGCTCAATTGCCTGAATTCAAGCCTAATAGCAGAACGCCTCTAATAAATAATACCAGTTCTGTTACTCCGACAACACCATTGCAATTGTCTCCCAGTTTGACCGCAGCTTTTGTCAGCTCTTATC
This sequence comes from Malaconothrus monodactylus, assembly GCA_034697245.1. Classification (NCBI taxonomy): domain Eukaryota; kingdom Metazoa; phylum Arthropoda; class Arachnida; order Sarcoptiformes; family Malaconothridae; genus Malaconothrus; species Malaconothrus monodactylus. The sequence goes on along the minus strand of JAQIWZ010000318.1, from coordinate 17,734 downwards.
GTAAACGTCAAAGAATGGGTTGTCATTCACAACAGTCGAATACGCCGTTAAGCGCACCAAAAACTCCCGAAACTACAACACCCGACACTTCGACCTCTGGCAACACATTTTTTGGTCCCAGTTTTAATTTAGGCGAAGCCATTGCTTCTGCTAATTGTGAATTGGATAGCGTTAAAGTTTTACCCAATTCTCCGCGAACTCCTGCAGGTTATTATAGGATTGAATCATTTTTATTAACTAAATGTCAAATCTGATCAAATTTGTTATCAATTTCAGGTGTAGACAATGAAAAGAGTTCGTCTTCACTCAGAAGAATATTGGATCAAAGAAGACAACTCGTAATGCAGTTCTTCAATGATAAAGGACTCTTCCCTTCAGGTATTTTGATAATAAAAAATAAAAGTCAAGCTTCAAAGTTGTAATGAATATATGAAACAAATAATTATAGCTCAAGAAACAGCAGAATTTCAATTGAAGTACTCCTCAATATTTCCCAATAAAAATACGCTTCAATTGAAAATAAGAGAAGTCCGACAAAAATTGATGTCAACTACACCGACAACACCCAATTCCTCTTCTCTGCCCACACAAGATCAATCGTTTCAAAGCCAACACGAAGAGAACTCTAGAGACAATTGTGCAAATAATTAGCAGTAAATTGATATTTGATTCAAAAATTGAAAAAATGTTATCATTGTTTTGATGTTGTGTAATATTGTAGAAAAGCAAATATAACTTATATATAAATATATATATATCTGTACTGTATGTATATCATGAAAACAAATGACAAATAAAATATTGTTTTGATGCGTTTATTAATCGGTAAATCGCAAATGTTTTTAAACAATTGTAAATTAAATAAAGGGCACAGCATTACAGTATTGTATCGTTCACTTCATATCTCATTCTCTTTTAAGCGCAATACTCTTATTATTTATGAAAAAAATGCAACTTCTAGTTAAGTAGTTGTCAAATAATTTAAGCGTTTTTTCATTTAAAAAACTGAACGCTCTTTTGCTGCATAGACTAAAGTTAATAGTAATCATAATATAATAATAATAATAATTGTATAATAATAATAATAATAATAACTGCTCTCAATTAGAGACAAATATAACAAAAACAAATTTTATACAATCGCTAAATCGCAAGTTTTTTCTTACTATAACCACTTCAACATAACTTATGCCCAAAAAATGTTTTCGATGTATTTTGTATTTAAAAAAGTGTTTCATTTCGCAAGTTTTGTGAATTTAAAATTCAGATCTATGTCTGTGTTTGTGAAACAGGGGCTTAACCGTGAATTCAATGAAATGAAAAGTCGACAAAAAATGAATTTTGAATGAGAAATAAAATATTGGCGATCACTAAATAATTAGAATAAGAGAAGAAATATATTCATAAGGTTTGAAAACAATAATAATAATTAGCAAATAATATGAAAAATATACGAAATGTATTTTGTTTACCCCTCCCCTAATTGTAATTATGAGAAACAAAATTAAAACTGGATCTGTTATCAATTATAATTGATTTGGACTCAATTGAAGATAAGAAGAGTTTGTCAAATAAAAGGCAAAATGTTGTTAGCGTTGTGTAAAAGGAGTACAATTGTAATTAATAGCTGTTAACCACAATCAATAACTAAATTTAATAATTAATGAATAGTATTTCTCTCTTGCTGTAAGGCAACGGCAACTTCAGCCAAAGCGGCCAAACCATCACATCCATCACATTCCATTTGCTGAGTGGTGCGCAACGATTCAACTGATGGCTCACTTTTGTCAACATCATTCTTGCGCTCGACATTAGTTTCGTCTAAGTTTTCAATATTTAAAACGTTATTCTTTTTAGAACTATGTCTGAGAGTATTATCATCTAATTTTGTTGAGTCGTCATTATCTTCAATATCACTACCATTTTCATCACCCGAGACATTGGCTGACTCTTTAGCGGCACAATTATTAACTTTCTTAATATGGTTTGCATTAGTGCTACTTTTATGAGAGCCAATAGTTTTGTTGGCTTTACTATGACTTAAAGCGTTGAGCAGATGTGTGTCACCCAATTGTGGTAACGCTTTGATGCGCTCCTCTAAGTCAAAACCACCGGAAACCCATTTAGAAGTCGAAGGCGACTGATTGTTACTCACATTTTTAGAGTTAGTCATCTCACCCTTTTCGGTGTGCGCACCGATTGGAGAAACGGCTCGATTCCGTTTTCCAAACTTATTCTCATTTAAAATTTCTAAATATCTTTTTCCTTTACACGTTCTCTCTTTACGCGTTTGCTTATTATTACTATTACTCGTGTTTAGATTATTAGTGATATTGTTGTTGTTTTTAGTGTTATTGTTTGAAGAAGAATAGTTAGACAATGACGACATTGACGACAGAGAAGATGACCCAAAAGGCAAGGACAGCACAGCTGAGGACGAATTACCTGTTCATTCAATCGTTAGACATAATAAATTATTATTCATTTAACAAAAAATAGAATACAATTGAATGGTTACTATTAATCAAATTTACCGTCTATTCCAGTGCTTAAAAGCTTATCAATGAAATGGTCGATAATATGCTGATTAGAGGTATGCAAAACAGTAGACGAGGAGAGATTCAATGGTTTCTCGTCGTCATTGTCATCATCAAAATCCTCCTCAATAGAAGGCAGGGGTGAAAGTGAGACATTTTTTGATACACTTTTATCAACATTAGTAGTCTGTGTTTTGTTAGAATTTCCACTTTCAGACATTGTCTTCACTGGTATTGATGGAGGCGATGGCGACCGCAAATGAGAGCTGCGCTCAAGAGCCTCGAGCTCTCGAGTCTCAATAGTGTGCTGTTCTATTACACTATTTATGTGTCCACTTATAATATCTGAGTTGAAGGCCGACTGCCCGCTATTGCTATAACTGGTATTAGAAACAGATCCACTCAATGCGTTTTCGATTACTCGATTTGCGGTCTCAATGTCTAAAATGGGTGGACCGGCGTTTGAACATGAAGTTAGGCTTACTGTTGGATTCTGTGTCGCGTTCGGAGTTGCATTATTGGCAACTGTTTTGTTAAATCAAAATCAATACATAAATTCAATGTTATGATCAAACGTTAGGCATTATTATAATTAATTAATTAGAAAATGTTTAAACCTTTATTATATTCTCCATTCTCTAAATTTTCTAAATAGCGTTTTTTCGGTGGTTTAGGCGTAGACTGTGTTTGTGTTTGTTGTTGTTGTTGTTGTTGTTGTTGCGGAGGCTGAGAACAATTCTGACCCAAATGTGATGCAGGCATCGGTGGTGGAGAAGGAGGTGCTGTTGGCGGCCTTTTTATTGAAAATAAATTTAATAAAATTAATATAAATTTGAAAATGATTAAAATAAAGAAAATTCGTGAAAATAAATACCTTAAATCCGTAGTTTTGTACCATTTGAAGTGAGGATTAGCTTTCATGAAAGCCTCTTTGTATTGTTTGGCTAATTCGGTGTATTTAAGTTTTTGTTCTGAGTCAAGCGCTGCCCACCACTCGCCCAATATTTTAGTAATACTACGATTTTCGAGATGTGGATACTTTTGACGGACAACACTTCGATGCCGTTTACAAAATATTAGAAATGCATTCATCGGTCGCTTTTGTGACTGAGATAACGATAACACTATAATTCAATCCAAATAAATGGTCATTAGTTTTCTTTTCATAATTAACATATTTTTGTTAAAACAAACAGTTTATTGAATACCAAAATGAGAAATGAAATCAATAAAAAAAAAGTGAATTTACTGTTTTGTGACGACGCGTTGGGACCAGTTTTGCCATTGCCTTCCTCTTCGTCAGAAGATTCAGATTTAGAGCTTTTCATTTCTGTACTACTATTATAGCTATTATTGTCTGTTTTGGCACCACTTTCTTTGCCGGTTGGGCTCAAACTGTCCTATTATTGAACAATTAGTATTTATTTAATAAATTTTGTCATTTAATTCATTTTTGTTTTTTCTATACTATTATTGCTAACAAAGAGATGAGTCAATAATTAGTTTAAAAGGATATCAATATTTCCTCATTTTTGAAAACTTTTTATTATGTGTTCAACTTTTCAAATATATATTTATGGATAAAAACGACATCAATTCTAATTTTTATTTCAATTTTCAAATTATTTTAATATTAAATTTTCTTTAATTATTACGAAAAACTATTTGCAATAATAATAATAATAATAATAATAATATTTTTTGAATGGCTTTTAAAAACATTTTTTTGTCAACTAATTATTGTTAAAATAAATAATTGATTAAATATTTGCTTTTATTTTCGATTAAAAATTAGAATAATTATAAGGTTTATTAAAATATAAATTAATGTCAAATTTTAATATTAATTATTAATCAATTAATTAATTAAATAATTGTTTTTAAATAATATTAGATTAAAGACTAATATTAAGTAAAATGAATTTCGATTTGATTTATTCGTTATGAAAAATATTTTCAATATTTGAAAGCTTTTAATTAAATGACATTTATAAGTGTTTCGTGTTATGAAAGTATGGAATGAGTGAATCTCTAGACAAATATTTGACGCCATCTTTAAAACACATAATAACTCAACGCTATTATAAAGAAAAAGAGTATCGAAACAAACATTTCGTTTAATTGATATTCAATGAAAATTTAAAAATTCAGACCAAAAATGAGAGAAACACTTCTGACTATTACTAATAAAAACTATTTCAGTCGATATTCCATTCAAAATATGAATTTTTTCATTAAGACTTTAAACAAAAAATGTTAATAAAACTCATCATTGCTTACCATTGCTTTGGTCGCCATTTAGATCAATATAACACTTAATACACTTTACTGTATATACACTATAGCTATAGCTCTATAGCTCAGCTCTGCCTATCACGAGAATACTATACAATACTATACAATACTATACAATACACACACATATTATACAATACATGAACTAATGTTTCGTTCAATTATCAAAATTAGTTCATTTCATAGTTATTGTGAGTCTTAAGTCATTTATATGTTGATAAACAATATTTCAATTCGTTTAAGACATATATAAATTACATTTATATTAAATTAACTACAAATAGAGAGAAATGTTTTTTATTCACACTTAAAACTAGATTTTAACGATTACTTCATATATACAGTAAAGATAAAAAGACTTCATTTTTGTTTAGAAACAATTTTAGCAAAAAAGATAAACACTATCTCAAGAGACGAATGATAAGCAATTCTTTTAGACTAATTTCGATAAATATCTTTTTTTATAACTTTTATCTTTGGTTTTATGGAAACGTAATATCTATTGCTACAATTTGTATAGAGTTTGCGAAGGGTTGCGCACAGATTTCCAAAATTGTTTCAAAAGACTCAGATTTATTTATTTTAGGTATTCTAAAACTTTAGATATTTGAAAAAATAATTGTCTTGTACGCAGAGCGCATCGAAAAATGAAAATTTAATTTGACGTGTGATGAAAGATAAGTGAGATATGTTTGCGCGCTTGACCATAGCTTGACCATAGCTAGACCATAGATGCGTAATCCCGATCGGTTAGGGGGGCTAGACGGGCCACCTATAGGCAGGGTTTTTTCCAAGAAGGTCTGAGGGATCAATTTTCGAATTTCGGGAATTTCCTATTTTTTGAAAATTTTCTCAATTTCGAACCTGAGAGCAAAAATAAAGTCATTAAATTTTCTTAAAAACACTACTATTTATCGATTTTTCCGATATTCCTCAAATGTTTTGTTATACAAATGGATATTTTTGCTAAAAAAAGTCAACTTTTTTCCTAACTCTTAAAGAATTTTGTAACTTTAGTCCAAGAAAATTATAAAAAATACCAAAAAATTTGTAAATTATTATTAGGGAAAGAAGTTTGAAGGGCACACCCCTTATCCAACCTTATACAACCAATGCTCAATTGTTTAATTGTTACGAATTATTTGAATAATTATTACAGTAATAGTGAAAAATGCCATAATTTTGGTTACTTTTGTTCTTTTTTTGAAGACTTTAAGTTTGTTAATTGCCATTATATTCAATATTAATAGATTTGAAAAACTCCAAATATAGACTCATTTGAAGAGTTGACTCAAACATATAATAACACCAAAATTTGATAGAAGAACACAATCCTTATAGCTATAGCTTATGCGCACTAAACACGTATTAAAACCATTATTATATAAAACCAGTTTTGTTTAGTTGAGACGAACAGACATTCTATTTATTAGAAGACTCTCTATTTTATTATTTCTTAATAGAGAGAATCGAGTATTTGATGATTCAATGAAATTATGAAAATATTGATCATTGAGAACAACAAAAGTAAAAGTTTGTTTCACAGCGCAAACAACATTTTAATTCAAATTTGATTATTTATAAATTGCTTTTATTTGGATTTGAGTGGATTTTCAATTTATTTTAATATTTATATTGATATTTATTCAGCAGAAATAATTTCATAATTGTTGACTTTTATTTTTAATAAATATTGACTTAAACAAAAAAATTCACTCATTGGGAATACTAATACTAATTTTTAGAAATTAGTGGAGGGCACAAGTTTTGCTTAACTAAAAGTGGTTCTGATCACAAAAATTGAAGTCATTTTAAATAACAGAGTTTAAAGTTGAGTTTAAACTCAGATCCGAAGGAAAGTCAAATTTCGCTAAAATTGAAGCATTGATAAAACCAGAGATAAAAATGCACATAGAATTACCAGTAGTGCACAACTGAATTTAGGTTTTTATTAAATCCGAACACTTTAATACTATTAAACTCATAGCTTTGGTGATGCTTTAGCTGTAAAGATCGAATTGAGCCAAAATGTGGCTATACTCTAGTTGTAATTATATGGAATTCGTTTTAATTTTAATAATCAAAACTAATAGCTTCAACGTTACAATAATTGTTGCACAATATTATAAATTTACATTCACTACAATATTGAAAGACATTAAATGTTAAAAATGAAATTAACTAAATTGTACCCTTATTTCCACATAAAATTTTGTTCTTTTATTTTAATGTATAAAATCTAATCAATACTTTTAATATCTGAAAAAGAATTGCTTCAAACAAAAAATTCTAAAAATTTAAGAATAAAGAAAACTCTAAAATAAAAATTAAGTTTATGCAAACAAAAGATTAAAAAAATTTTTTTTTTGTATTTGCAATAAAATTATCTGAAAAAAGAAAAATGATTAAGAAGTTTATTAATTAACGGAATGTCTGAAAGCCATATTTCCACCACTTTTGAAGTTTATTGATTTTATTGTTGTTCTTCACAATATTTGAAGCCAGAGATCATTGATTGTATCGATGATCAAATGGCTAATGGAAATAATAGCCTAAAAAATCAGATAACAATTATTTTAAACATAGATAATTAATTAAAGTTCAAAATTTTTCTTTCGTTAGACATTCGAATAGTTATTCAATTTTATGATTTCTTGAACAACCTGCGAGTGAAATACAAGTATTTGACCAAAAGAGAAAAACCTTTGCTAACTAAGAAGAATTAAGTCCTACTTTTTGGCAAATCATTAGGAGAAACAAGAAGATAATCGGATCAAAAGGTTGTGATATTAAGTCTGTCGTAAGTTTATAGTGTAGACTAAACTTTTTTGATTGAAGGAGAGCTCACGAGTAAGTCTCAAAATAGGTTGAGTGGAAAACCTAATAATGGAATTAAAATTATTGCCTATTTTAGTGTGAAATATAAGATTGTTTTATTCCGGAAAATGCTTTAATATTTGGTTAAAATTGTTTAAGAACTGAAAGTTATCTCAATTGAACATTTTAAAAACAATTTTAAAAACTAATTTTTGGCAAAAAAGTTTAAAACTTATGAATAGAATGCTCTAAAGTGAGCTACAGTATAAACGGAGAGCATTCCTTTACTATTCTCGATTCGCAAGCGGAGCACCAGAACCTCATCGGAGGAGCACCAGTGCTCTTAAAACCTACAAAATTTGAGAAGTCCTGGTCACAGCTGTAACCAGCGGTGGGCCACCAAAGATTCTGTAGAATTTAAGTGAGGATCTGTTGAGGTTAAGATTTTCTGCATTGCAGTAAATTCATTAATTTTTTCTTTGTCTTCAAATCGAGATATTTTGTTATAGATTTTGCAAAAATCATTCTCATTTAAACCTGTATTTAATGAAAACTTAAGTTTAAGAAAAAAAACTTGGATTTTTGGCCCACCAGACCTAAAATCCTGATTACGGTAGTAGTCCTGATATACGAGACCAGCGGAAAGCAAACTTTTTCAATGTGAGACACAAATTAAGCCGAGAGCAAAAAACTTTGAGAAATAAATAATACAAATCTTCGTACAATCTTCAAATCTAAAGTAATCGCGAGCCAAGAATTTAAGCCGAGATTCAAGTTTGGGTGGTTTGCATTGGGTTTTAAATTGACTTTTACAGTCCTCTGAGCTAAATAATTAACATTAGGTTCTGTGTGGCCGCGAGAGGACAGCAGTGCCATATAATATGGGATGCAAGCAAAGAAGTTTTAAAGCAATTGGGGCAGGCTATCATTGATTACATGCACCCAATGCACACAACATTCATAGAAATTTTCGTCAAATAATTATGATTTATAGTTAACAACTTTAGTGAAGTTCATATAAAATGATGTCTCAAAACATGGTATTTATTTAAAGTAGATTTGTTTGAAGAAAAAATAGTTTAAACTCACTTCAGTTAACCGCCCCTCCATTGCCAATATTAAAGATTCTGAAAATTTAATAAATTAAATAAATTTTAAAAATACAGTATATGTTAAATGAACTTGAAATTAAAATTTATGCAATTATGAGCAAAATTAATGAGTTAAATACTTGGCATTGGATGAGGCGGTCTTTTGATTACGACCATTAAGTTCTTCATTTTTCTGAAATGCTTGCGGAGCATAACGATTGTAAAGACCCCAAACACTGTTCATATATTTTGGGTTGTATTTGTATTTATTTTCTGTCCGATCATTATCTGAAAATAGTTATCAATTTCTAAATGAAGTTTAAAAAACAAATTCAAATCATAATATGCATTAAAAAACTTATAAAAATAACATTTAGGATGTGAGACACCAATCGGTTCATTCGGACCAAACTTTTTCTGTTGATCTTTTTGTTGTTTAATAGTTTCGTGAACTTTCACTGCACTGAACGAAGAGTAAGGAATCGAAGCCATAGGAAATACTATTTTTAGTAAAAGCAATAAATTTTAATCAATAAAAAATTAATATTTGGTGATAAAAAGTTAAATAAAAACAGTGTGTATTAGAAGTTTTGTGCGAAAAATGGTTGAAAAAAAGTACTATTTATAAGTATTAGGGATAATAAGAGAGTATAATCTAGTTTTTAAATAAGGAAGATATCAAGTCTCCCAGTCTGTGCGCACCAACCATTTTGCTTTCTTATTCAATTAATTTTTTATTTTTTCAATAAATTAATAACGCTCTCATATCTGATTGTAAAATCCAGTTTAAAAATAAACAAATCAATCCTAAATAAATAATTTTGTCAGATTTTTCTGAAACTTACTTCTTATCATTGCTGCAGACTTGATATATAAGGTTGCGTATTATGATATATAATAGTCTATTAAAAAAAGTTTAAATGGAATACAATTTCTGGTCTTATTTTTATTAACAGTTACTTTTTGACAATCTCAATGTACGCAACCTTAACTATTAATATTAATGCTTCACTAACTTATAGTTCTCTTAAGATCAAATTTCTTATTCATAAAAAATGAAATGTTATTCATAAATTATTTCAATAGTGAGCATTGCCCTAACCAGCATTTTTGGTGGTTTACTCGTTAATAAGTTGAACAACATTTTTAAGTGAAATTAAAGATTATTTTGCTTCTAAAGGATGCTCAAATATATTCAAATATTGAAAAAATTTGGGAAAATGTTGGATCCATCGCAACATTTTCCTGTCTAAATACAATAATTTGGAAACTTGGGCGCCCAGGCTGGTGGTCCGTAACTGGCCAGGACTGTCATGTTGAATCAATTCTTTTATGACTTAATAACTCTTATTCGGACTTTAGTGACTTGAAAAAAATCATTATTAATTGATACCATATTTATTGAAAGACATTTTGATCGCTTCGTTGCATTTGAATATCTTATGAAACAAATGGTAAACATTAATTAAATATCAAATCTGACCTGAAATAGCCCTCAATAATCGAATAGAAACTAATATTAATATTATAACATTCAATCAAATTCCTTAAATTTTTCTTTAGAAATAATTTACTCAATTCTTAGGTACGAGAAAGACCTTGAAATATAAATAGTTAAACATTAATTTTATGAAGTCATTGAAAACAAATTTTAAAAGTTAAAAGTAGTCGTTTTACTGGGCTTATGAGAGGAAAAATCAAATTTTAATTCAAATCAAAAGTCAAACAAAGTTATGTCAAATAAAAAAGTTTTTTTTCTAAAATTTAAAGTGAGAGAGAGTTAAATGAAAAGTAAAAGCAATGAAAGACAGATATGAACTTAAGCAGAATAACACTAAAAGTGTCAAACAATTCATTTGATGGTCCATTTCATCAATTGTTTACTTTTAGTGAAATATTATTCATAATAATTGAATTAATTTAATAATAATCATTTAATATCGATAATAATTTTAAAATAATGATTCTTCGGATTAAAATATTTTCTCTAAAACTTCAATTAATTGCTAAAAGACAACTAAAATGAAAGAAAAACAGTATTTTTTGGTAGTAGTAAAATACAGGTAATATTAAATGAAAAGTATCGCAAAAACTAAATTATTTAACGATTTTATGAAGAGAAGAAATATAAAAGAGAAATTTTTTGAATCTTAAAATTTTTGAACAATAGTTACTGCATATGCAGTAAACTTATAGTATTATTAATGCTTACTTGAAACGGAGATGATTTAAGAGGAAATTGTAGTCTTTTTCAATCAAGTATTGCAAATATGTTGCAATCAATTCAATTCAATTTAATTCGTAGTTTTATCTAACGTTAAAGAATTAATTACTAGTAATAAGTGTCTGCCGTCAGATCTTTTCTACCGTTTAAATACAAGGACGACAGTATCAGTACTAATGATTTCTTCTTTTGATTGGCGTTCAACTATAAAAAATCAATGAATAACGCATTACACAACACAAGGACATTAGGACACAGTATTTTATGTAATTTTCTAAAGAAATTATTGCAAAACTTTCGACTTTAAGGTAAACATTGAATCATTGCATCACGTAATCCGTATCAATATTTTCTAATAATTATTTTCTATTTCAATATTTATTGAATACTTTGTTTTTAATTAAAGCTTAAATGACTTAAAATGAAGTCAAATAATTATATAATAAATATTAGAATTGTTATGACTAAGGATAAAGTGGAGAAAATTCTTTCCAAACAATTTTTCCGTCTAAAAGAAATTTTTCAGTTTCGATAGTAGTCAAGTGATGGACTTGAGTGCGAACGTACGCCACCATTGTTTCTAATATATGCGGATCAACTGACTCGTAGACAAATAAGACTCGCCATAAGGCAGAGGCGAGCGTTTTGTCATCAGTGAGTAGTCCCTCGTCGTATGAAAAAATAGTGGCCTGAAATTGTTGTAAGAGATCTTCTAAACCATTGCGTCGATCGGATGCCGGCATATGAGTGAGTTTTTTGAGTCTAACTTCCGAGTCTTCCCACATTCGGGCCACGATCTCATTCCTCACAGTTCGGCCTTCTTTGCCATCAATCATAGCTCTAGTCATACACATCCAGACGTGCAATTGGGTCACTAAAAACCACGACAGATAAGTGTCGGGAAGTTTACAAAAATGAAAAAACTTTTCGATATCGATGCCATCCGTACACGACTCGTATAAATAAGCACTCGATTCACTCAAACGATATTTTGGAATTGTCGTTAAACCTATTAATCGCCTAATTTTGTAAATAAATCCATCGAAATAATCATAAGGAGAATAATTTTCAATTTTATATCTTGAATGACAAGTCGTTCGCAAATGTCTCTTTTGGGTTTCTTTTATTTGATTCAAAGTTTTTGCGTTAGGAATCAAATTATTATTAATTAGAATCCAATACTATTTGTAAGAAAACATTTCATTTCACATATTTTTATAGAGTTTGCGACAAATCGATTGTAAAACAATAAATGCATTCTTTATTAAATTTGTTAAAACTTTAAATTCATTGATATTTAAATCATTTACAACTTTATCAATATTTGAATGAAAGCTTTATTAATAAAGTACGACTTATAGCATAGGGTTTCATAAATTCAAATTCAATTCTTGCGATCGCATTAAAAATATCACAAAAAGTCATAAAATATTTGTATTATTTATTGCTTTGACTCTATTTTTTAGTAATTAATTGATAAAAAATAAATTTAATGCAATTATAAGCTATTGTCATAAATGATATAAAAAATATTCTTATCGAGTAATAAATTATTTAAACCCAAAAAAGGTTTGAAAACCACTTTTGAAATATCAGTCCTTTTATACAGTGGTTTCAATGATTAACAAGTGTTTAAAAAGGACTGAATTTTCAAAATAAGATCAAACTTTAGTGAATATTTCGCTGAATCATTTGTTCAATCATTTGTTGTAATCATTTGTTGGTTATTAAAAGAATTGATTAAAATTGAATTATTTATTGATTTGAATTAAATAAGAAATTGATTAATGGATAGATTGCTTCGATTGGGTGGAGGACTGACTGGTTTGGGACAAGTGAGTCATGCCTTTCATTATTATTACATTTAATAATTATATTAAATATTGTTTTGGATAGTCTTCAGCCCCAAGTGATGGTCCGGTTGTGGACACCGCGGAACAGGTCTATATCTCATCATTAGCTTTACTAAAGATGTTAAAACACGGCAGGGCTGGCGTTCCCATGGAAGTCATGGGTCTTATGTTAGGAGAGTTTGTCGACGACTACACCGTGAGAGTGATCGATGTCTTCGCAATGCCTCAATCGGGAACTGTATTCACTTTATTATTATTATTACTATTATTATTAATATTAATTTAATAAAAATAATGATTTGAATGTTTAACTAAAAGGGCGTAAGTGTGGAAGCAGTGGATCCGGTATTTCAGGCAAAGATGTTGGATATGTTGAAACAGACGGGAAGGCCCGAAATGGTGGTCGGTTGGTATCACTCACATCCGGGCTTTGGCTGTTGGCTGTCTGGGGTCGACATCAATACGCAACAAAGTTTTGAAGCACTTTCTGAGAGAGCAGTGGCTGTGGTAATAGATCCGATACAGAGCGTAAAGGGAAAGGTAGTGATCGATGCTTTCCGTCTCATTAACCCAAATATGATGGTTTTGGGTCAAGAGCCCCGACAGACGACCAGCAATTTGGGTCATCTCAATAAACCCTCGATTCAAGCGCTCATTCATGGACTCAATAGACATTATTATTCGATTGCTATTAATTATCGTAAGAATGAATTGGAACAGAAAATGTTACTTAATTTGCACAAAAAAAGTTGGATCGACGGACTTATGCTTCAGGACTATAACAATCACTGCTCTGTCAATGAAAAGACTGTCATTGAAATGTTAGAATTAGCCAAATCTTATAATAAAGCTGTCGAAGAAGAAGACAAACTGACTCCCGAACAGTTGGCCATCAAAAATGTTGGCAAACAAGACCCAAAAAGACATCTCGAAGAAAACGTTGACATTCTTATGACTAATAATATTGTTCAATGTTTAGGAGCTATGCTTTCAACTGTTGTATTCAAATAATTTTCGTTTAATATTTAACTTTTTTTTACTGTCAATAAACAAACAAAGACTTTAAACTTCATTAAACGATTTAAAAATTTATTTCACAAAAAGTTTTACAATATTAGGAGACTCTTAGGATTGCAACTGATTCGCCACACATTCAACATTTTAAAATAAAGTTTACAAATATTAATATTAATATTAATTTGATAAAAATGATAAACACAAGAATTATAATTTTATTGGAAATATATTCTATCAATGCTTATAATAGTATTGAATTTTATAAAATGTGCGCTTTTGGCGGTTGAGGTGTAGTTGGATTGACATATTGTTGCATATGTGATACTTGACTTGGATTTTGTGAATTATGAGTTGGGGTCACATTTGCGTTGATTACATAATTGTTGGGTTGAATCTGCATATATGCCGAATGTGGTACTGAAGATGGTAGAGGTGGTGGTGCAGGCATTTGGGCCAATACAAACGGCTCATGTGTTCCCGGGCTGTAATGTAATTATTTAAGATTTAAAATAATAATAATAATAATAGTGAATAAATAAATAAATAAATGAAAAGAAAGACATACTTAATATATTTATCGATTTGAGGAACAGCTGTTGTAGAAATCGGAGAAACGAAAGATTGTTGTGGAATAGTTTGTTGTCCAGCAATAGAGTTGACATATTGAGGCTGAGGGCCATTAATTGGTCCCTGAATTGAATAAGGAATTTGAAAGGCTGTTGATTGCGGTGCCATTTGTTGTGACAAAACTGGCATTTGAACAGAAGGCGACACATTTGACAAATTACCATAAATTTGATGTGTATTTTGTTGAGAAATTGGCATAAATTGATGGACACCACCAGAAAAAGTATTATGTTGTTGAGCGCCATAATATGGGCTATTAATCGTTGCAAAACTTTCCTTCATTAAGGAATGATATAAATTCAAGGCTGCGTTCAACTGTTGATTGGCTGCTGTCAAAGAAGCATGTTTTTTATCGACATGTTCCAACTCTTGATCGATTAGAGGCGTCATTGCTGTACATTGTTCTGAAATTTCATACCATTTATTAGACAATTAATTTGAATAATTCAAACAAACAATACCTTCAAGAATGAGTAGTTCTTCTGAATCAGATTTGTCTCCATTAGGGTCGGCCTCATGTATTAGATGTAAGAGACGATCAATCTTTTCCTCATCAATTTCTACAATTTCGGGCTCTTTTTCAACAACTTTTACTTTAATTTCTTCACTGAACTGAACTTTTTTCTCGTTTGGTTTATCTTATAATGCAATATAAATGCAATGTTAAGGTTAGGTTTCATTTATAAAATTAATGTTAAGTTAATAAGTGTTTGAGTAAAACATACAAATAGGTTCTGGTTCTGCATCCAAATTGGTAGTCACAAAATTGGACGGAAAGAGACCCTCTCCTCTATGATTAGAGCCTTTCCACCAGTTGGTATCACTTAACGATATTAATTTTAATTAAAAAACTAATTTATTAATTATAATTTGATGAAAAGATCAACTAATTTATTGATACCTATTATCTGAAACTAAAATAATTTCTCCAGATTTAAAAGTCAGTTCGTTATCTTCTGCGGCCTCGAAGTCATAGAGAGCTCTCACTTTAAAGGACTCCTTTTCAGGCGTAGAACTCTTTAAACCCTTAGAAGTTGTCGTAGAATCAGAATTGAAAGAAGGGTAGAGACTATTTGTTTTGTCGTTTGAATTTGATTTTATTGTTGTATTTGGAGAACCAGATGACGACTCTTTGAGAGATAATTCTATAGCTTTCGCGATATCTTCTTCCTCTTGAGAACTGGTCACTACGTCAGGATTTTTCGGAAGTGATAAAGACTTTTTTGGAGGTTCTGATGAATTGAAATCCATTCCTTCACTTTTCAATTTGTTATAAAGCGCTGGAATTAAACTCAATTGTGGATCGTTTTTAAACTCTTGTTGCGCCCACTTTTTAATTAAAAGACGCAGTTTTTCGTTAACTTTTGGATGTGATTTAGACAACAGTTTTCGTATTTCTGATTCAAAATCACGCGAACAAACCTTTTATTTGATTAAACAGTTTTTAATTTACAAAATTATATTAATATTAGTTATTATTCTAAAGCATTCATTAGTTGAGTATAAATAATGCAATCGATTGAAAACAACAAACAACAAAAAATAAAACAAAATCGTAGATAATTTCAAAATAAATAAATAGTAAATAAATAGTAAATAAATAATAAATAAATAAATATTAAATAATTGTCATTCAAATTAAAATCCAGTACTTATTTCGTGATAATATGATTAAATAATAATTACCTCTAAATGAAAAATTTTGCCACAATTAGAGACACAGGCGTCCAATAACTATACGAATAATTATTAAAAAAAAATAAAATAGAATTAATTTTGTAATATTTTGCTTTATTATTACAACAAATTTTGCAATAATAGAGATATGACTCACAGTTAATGATTGCATGACAACAGTTGGCAGCGAATGATTGAGTCGACGAACAATCGCTCGCATACAGTCTTTCGGTCCATTCGCTTCTGTGCCCACTCTGTCGCATATTTCCATTATTAGGGCCCAGTCGTCACCCGTATTGGCCTCAGAGGTGGCCTTTTCTGTAATTTCATATCAATATTATTTATATTTAATATTAATATTTAATTTGATGTCAAATAATTACCAACTAATTGATCAAAAAGAGAACTGCCTCCAAATAAACCCATTTTATAAATAGCTAATTAATTTATTAATCAATTAATCACTTATTGCTTATAATAATAATAATAAATTGACGGCTCATTCGTGTAATTCGTTTAATAGTAATTTATAGTATTTATAGATAATATTAGTTTGTATTGAGAGATATGTCGCACAAACCCCTCAAAAGCTATCATAATATACAATATCAATATTGAGATTAAAGGTCTGTAACCATAGAAACATTTCATGTCGAAATTCATCTATTGATCAAAATTTGAAAGCATTTCAATGTTTGGCAAAAGTTTTGCTGAACTTTAGAAATAATTTTTAAAATAATTTCAATAATTGATTGAAATTGAATTTAAATTGTGTTTTGATATAATTTTTGTCTTTCATAATAGTATTAAAGATGAGATCTCGTACAAAATCAAATGACGAAGAATTAAAGTCTTGTTTAACTGATTATAAGTATTGGTCACTCGCCTTATGTGTGACTTGTATTAAGTTATTATTAATACCCTCTTAGTTAGTATTAAAGTTATATTATATTTATATTGATTTATATAAATAAATAAATAAATAATTTTCAATAGTTATTCGACTGACTTTGAAGTTCATCGGAATTGGCTCTCAATAACATATAATTTACCACTTTCTCAATGGTATTATGAAGTAATGCTTTTTTATTACAAATTATTATTTAAATAATAATAAATACAAACAAATGATATAAATATAAAGTCAAGGTCTGAGTGGACTCTCGACTATCCGCCTCTATTCGCGTGGTTTCAATTTGGATTATCACAAATGGCCAAATATTTTGATGAAAATGTTGAAAATAAGTGCCAACGCGTATACCAGTCTGAAGACAGTCATAGAAGATGTGGTGAAAATCGATTCCAATGAGTTTCAAAATTATGTTCTCTCAAAATTGTGGACTTTAGTCAAGAGAAGAGTTTCGGAATTTCGACCAAATGATATAATTTGTTTTACTTCCAACTCATTCCCAATCGTCGATATAATAAAGTTTGTAAAACATTACTCGACAGTGAGTCAACCCATCAAATTGGTCTCATTTGTGACCCAATCAAATATGAAAAATAGTTCTCAAAATTGAAGCCATTTTTATGATCCACTTTTAGTTAACAATAACAATGTAATGAATATTGCGCTCACTTTTGAGTACTTGTCAT